>JANHGC010000941.1:192561-213701 GCA_027560395.1 Boaedon fuliginosus
GAGGAGGAGAGCAGTGGTGGTGGGGGGTCATTAAGCAAGGCGATCATATATGATTCTGTATCTTCTTATTGTCACATGGACTATCACTTTTTCTATAAAAGTTAATCATTTTCTGATTTTTCCAATTAAAATATTTAACAAAATCCTTAACATCTGTTTTTTAAACATAGTATCAGTCTCACAATGGTCATTGGCTAGTAGAATCTATTTAATATAAAATTCCTACGCATTAATTGTGACAAATGTTTTTAATGGTGTTAGCACAGAAGTATATCAATTTATGATGACTATAATCAAGATAGAATTACAGAAATGGTAACATGACAGAATTGTGTTCTAATGGAAAATTTATTATTTTTCAAGTAACTTGGATGGCTCTAAGCTTCAGGAAAGTTCTCTAAAAAAAGGCTTTCTGTGTAGATTATGTGTAGATTTTTCCTATTTTATACAAAGCCGAGATCTTACAACAGGGGTGTCAAACTCACGTTCTCAAACAGGCTGTGGGCATGGCCAGCGCTTGACACATCTGACTTGCCGGCCAGGAGTTTGACAGGCCTGTCTTACAGCATTTAACATAAATTTTGTATATTAAACAGTTGAAAACTAAATTTGGAGGTTATTTTACAACAGTGCTCAGAACCTCTGGTTCTTAAGAATCATTTCTATGTTTATGGGACTCTTGTAATTAGAATTTTAAAAATTGACTTTAAAAAATTAATAATCCTTATTTCCAGGATACAAATCACAATAGAAGAGGGAAGTGATAATTAATACCGGTAGTACCAAGGTCACAAAAGGAATTAGCACAATTACCAGGGTCTCTTTCCCAATCCTCAGTAAACTTATGTTTAAGTCCTTGCCTAGAACAATTAAGACAGTAATTTGTTAAATTCAAAAAAGGAAAAAAAACTAGATAATCAGATAACTTTGTTCATGAAAGTTGGAATTACTATTACTACTATTATTTAAAGTAGCTTCTCTAGAAATTCCACTTGGATTATTGACTGGGGGTGGGTGGGTGAGGATTTCAAATAATGTTTTACATGCTACTAAAGAGTTAATCCAGTCTTGAAATAGCGTTCAGTTATGACTAGCATTAATGGAGTATATTTTGCTTTTATGGAATCAAGATCTCACCCCTCATTTGCCTTAAGGGGTTAGGAACCTATCCACTTTATTTTCCAACCTAGAGACATTATTTTGTAAGTACATGGCATCATGGCTTGTGTGAACAACATTAAAAGAGAGGAAACAGCCATTAATCAATGTTATTCATTGTATAATTAAATCCATGACCTCTGACTTCACATCATTAACCGCTGGGCTCAAGGAAAGATTGCACCAGAACATCTGTTCATTGTCAATCTTCAAGCAGTTTTTATTTACAGAGGATCTTAGCCTTTATCTAGTGCCAGACACATACTTACCCTTGTAATGAGAACTACTATTACACTACCGAGCTAATGCTGTTTTAACCTGAAGCCCAGAGACTACAAACAATGGACATCTCTCTCACTCTGTGTAATGTTGGGGTGGTCAGAGAGCTTATTTACTCTTAGAAATATTAGTAGAGATTGCATGCTATCTTCCAATTTTTTTTAAAAAAAAAATAGTGCTTTGAGTTCAAGTATATGAAACAGGTACTCAAAAATAAGTTATTTTGCTATTTGAATAGAAGGGAATGTGAGTTCTTAACTGAACACAGTTCCTGAATTGTATCACATTGAACAGTATAGTCCCACTTTAAAAACTCTTCCTTGTCAATATAAGGAGGGGAGGAGACATGGATGGAATATGCATTTCTACCTTTTCTCTGCATTTGGTGGGTTTTTTTTTCTTTGAATGCCCTAAAAATAGGACATGTGACATGTAGCATTACCTAAAGAACAGATTTAGCTTTTACCTTAACTACCCAAAACACCATGCATATACTGTATATTCTTGTTCTTCAACAGTATCTCATCTAAAATATAGCCTTCATAGCTCTTGAATCTACTCCATCTACTACTCTTCATACTGATAGCAATGGCATGTGAAAGAAGTAATTTTGGCCCAACATGATTATACAGGCACCATAAGATTGAACCCTGCCCCGCTTCCACAGAATAATGAATTATTTACTTGATAATATCTGAAGGGTATATGGTTGCTACGAGTCAAGAATTAATTGATGGCACATAATCAATATGATGCCTTAGAACAGAAGTGGACTTTATTAGGCAGTAGCATATAACAAATGCATTTATGCACTGATGCTGGAAACCTTTCTTATTATTCTTATTTTGAAAGAATGATGTGTGATTTGGTAATTTACATGCAAGTAGATTTTATAATGATATGAGCTTTGTTGTAGTAATCTTCTGAATGTGTGGCAATTTAAAAGTGGGTCAAGAAATGTCAGAATAAATTGTAAATCAGTTTGATCTATTGTCTGCTCCATTCTTCATGATTCACATAAAGCTCTCCAGGAGGGCATGTGTGCATGTTCAGATGAATGTACATAGATACATGCCTACAGTTGGGAATTCTCATTAATGAAGATTGTTTTGACTGCTTGAAGATTTATAAATCTCCTACAGGCTTCCACAGGAAATGTGCACAGATTGAAGGGCCACAGTTGAGGACAGAGCTAATGTCCATGGGTATTTCTTTATTGCCACTTGTATTTTGGCTTTTTGTTCACATTCCCATTCTTTGCAATGACTTATTCAGCTTAACATTTGAAAATTTGAATCTTTACACTTAATTAGTTAAACCACAGTCAGATTTGTTCTGCTATTTGGAGGATTCCCACGTAATCTCAAATATCTATCTCTACTTCATAGGGCTTGAAATGAAACAGTAGAAATTGCATGGTAGATACTCATAATGCTCTAAACTATTGAGTATCAATGACTAAAAACAGGACGCATGAAGCTCTGTCCAAATGCTGAGCCTTTTATTTAGAAGCTTAGGAATTGATCCTTGTAATTGAATAGATACACATATATTCAACCAGAGAATTCCCACACAACTAAATAGCAAACCTGGTACAAGTTGGGTGATGATTTTTTTCAGTTTTGTTTTAGTGGGAATCCAGTGAGTGGCCTAGCATAAAAAGACACTGAGAGGTTCAAGGAGAGTGAGGTTCAAGGAGAGTTCTTCATCTGAAGTCTCCTGCAATCAGGAAAATCTCCTTTTAGCTTTTGGTTTGGCCATTTTACCTGGTCTTACCTGTTTTGGTGCATAATGTCCTTCATAGCCTTGTGTTGTTACACGCACACACACGTACGTATATACACATATATTCCTGTCATCATGCCTAATTGCGTTTGAAGCAAGCGAGGATAGCTTCAAGACAGAGGCTGAAAACTGGAAAGGTCAGCCAGATTAAAGCAGTTGATTGGAAACCTCAACATAAAGACGTCACAGGGAAAAGAATGCTGCTATATTGCACTTGGATACAAGCAAATGAGTCATCAAGAAATGCTCTTCTTGTAGGACATGGAACTGGAAGGGAAAAGCCATTGGCTGAATTGTACACCAATCATCATTGTAACTAGGGAACGCTTCAGCCTTTTTTCTCCCTTAGAGCTTGGCAGAAATGAATTTCTTTAAAAAAACCAGCATAGTTTGGGTTTGCTTGTGTGCATCTTTTCTGCGCAGAGTATTTGTGTCTCATGGTAACAATTTTTTGCTTCTGCTTCATTCACTTGCGCAATAATTACTTCACAGTGTTTTTATTCCTCTTCATTTAATGCCTGTAATTGCTATTTCATATTCTCCTTGATGCTGTAAGTAAAGGAATGCACAGATTGTCAAACTTGATAAGTCTTGTTGCTTGATGCTTGTTGCTCTAGTGATTATTCAGCTCAGTAAATTCCCTAGGAATATTAGGAATTGCAACTACAATCCCAACCATTCCCGGTTAATAAAAGCTAATATATTTATAAGATCCCAGATTAGAAAAGAAAGAATACTGAAGTGGAATTTTTTGACTTTTAACTAAGGCATTTCCTAAAATATTTTTTTTAATGTAATAAATTTGAATAAAATCAAGAATCAAAAGAACATAGAAGTCAAAATAATGTGAATTTTGAAAGAGATTTGTAGATACGTGTTTTCTAGGAGTTTCAATTCTTTATCGTGTTTGAAAAAATCTGTTATTATTTGTTAAAATGTTCATGTTAGTATTTGAAGGTTTTTAAGGTACATTTTTAAGTACTACCTTATGTTTTAGAATGCTTCTGGCATTTTACATCTTAATGTTCTTTTTTATAAACCAGCTTGTGAGATTTGGCTACTGGACTGTAAAGAAAGTTAGTAAAATAATAAAAGGCACCTATGTGATGGTGTTTAATGGGTTGTGCCATGGTAAACAAATTGGAAAGTGTAAGACAAGGCAGAATTATATCCTCTTTTCATTAAAAGGCTACAGACAATAAGTGCAGAGATTGAGCTGAGAAAGAACAAAAATATGTGATGTTGAAAAGAAAAATAAGATTAAAGATGCGAACCGTCAATAGGTCAAAATTTAAAGAAGAAATTCAGAACAAATCTGAGTATGTCTTTATACATAAACCTAAAGTGCTAGCCGCACCTGCTTCATCCTAAATCAGGGGTGGAGAACTATGGCCCTTTTATGATCTACGGATTTCAATTCCCAGAATTCGTGAGCTGACATGGACAAGTCATAAAGGGGCTGTAGTTCCTCACCTCTGTCCTAGATGGTGAAGTGGTAACTGTGGTCCAGAAAACTTTTGCCTAGCTGTCTGTATACCAGGTCTGTATACCATCATTTAAACATTAAATTATGAACACCATTCAGCAACCCACACTTGGTGCATAATGTTGGAACCAGCCTTTTGGTTGGGCACACGGGTTACTAATTAAAGTGTTATTTACCTTTAATTTTTCCACAGAATTATATCATCTAGTCCTTCCATGTGAATCTATTTATTTTTGAAGGCAAGCGCAAGTGGCTTGCTTGGTTGCAGCTTGCAGATAAGCAGATGTAGGTTTTCTCTCTGGTAGTTCCTCTTGGGTGGGCTCCAAGTATTTGATGAGACATTTCATTGATATTCCATTTGCCCTAACAGTCTTCTATTTCCTTTAGCAATACTTTAAGTTTGACATTGCTTGTAGGAGAAACAACCATCTGTGGTTCTAATACTTTGTTCTTTTGAAAACTTAACATCTAATAACTACTGAATAAAGAATGTATCATCTAAGTCAGAGGTGTCAAACTCAAGTCGTCCCCCTTTGCTGAACCAGGCCTGGGTGTGGCCAGCACGTGACACATCCAGCCCATGGGCCAGGAGTTTGACAGCCCTGATCTAAGTGGATAGCACCAGAAATTTCTTCCCCCTTCCCCTTATATACTATATACAGTGGTGTGTATATATGTATGCGCATATACACGCGCGCACACACACACAGGCCCACATACACACACACACATACTGTACACAGAGAAACTCAACTGCTTCTTCCTGGTACCAGTAAAGATTTTTATCAAGACATGTTGCCATTGAGCATGTGAGTGATTTTTACTGAATTCAAGGTGGAGGGTGATAAATACATTAATTCTGGCTTTTTAAACTTTAATAGTATATGGTGAATATACACACAAAATCCTGCAGTAATCCCACTGCCATAGTGCTTTGTGTTAATCCCCAAAAGTCATTTTAGGAGAAAGGCATTCAAGTTAAATGTTCTACCACCACCATGACCACCACCACCCTACTTCAATTCCCCAGAATGCTGTACCTTAATTTTGCTTTGATAGGAGTCCTTGATGCTCTCTTGATTGTTTGCTTGTAGATGCTTCATTACCCAATTTGTAATATTATCAGTGCTTTTGAGTGTGGGGTTTGCTTCCTGTTTATATACAATAGCTTGCCCTGCCAGTATTGGGTGCGATATGGCTTTGTCATTGGTAATTCCTTGATTAGGGTATTCTTTTCTGCTTGGTTATTTGTCTCATATTAATTCCTGCTTAGCTGAGTGTTAGCTGCTAGAGAGGATGTGTTCCAGTATTCTTACCTTTTTTATCATTTCCTTTGAATAGTCTGTATATGTGGTTTTTCTCTATTTGTCTGATTTGTCTGAATACCTTTTCAGAATTTCAAGAATTTTGGGTTTCTTTGGGGTTTTTTTTGGTGTCTTCTGATTGCTAGCTGATATTCATGGATTGTTTTTCAAATTATGCTTTTGTTTTTAAGTATGCATTAATTCTAGCACTGAGCTGCTTCTAGTTACCGGTTTTCTGTTCCAATAATGCTTATAAACCCTATGTGGGAATCAAAGAAGTCCTGTGGAAAAGGTGGTGCTAGAGATTGGCTTTGCCAGATGCCATTGCTTCAGGCACAAGGAAGTTAGTGGCAAACATATTTATCTCAATAGTCTGCATGATGCCTATAAGAGGTGATGAAATTAAGAAATGATACTGAAGTGAAACAAGGTACAAAGATTGTGTTACTGCTGCTTATCATTGGTCAGACTAATTGGCC
The DNA here is from genome assembly GCA_027560395.1 of Boaedon fuliginosus. Lineage (NCBI taxonomy): Eukaryota > Metazoa > Chordata > Lepidosauria > Squamata > Lamprophiidae > Boaedon > Boaedon fuliginosus. Next base: position 199,053 of record JANHGC010000941.1, read on the forward strand.
ATCTAAAACCAAGTTTTGAAGCTGTAGATAAAGCAGAAATAGGCCTCTGGAGTTGGCTGACAATTATGCAGCCCAGTCTGTCCTTTTGTATCAATGTTATATAAGAGGGTTTATCAGGGGGAAGATATTCTTCATTGTTCAATAGATGAGGCCCAAGACTTTGGATGATGCTCCCAATTTGACTGGCAAATAGATGTATGTGTGTGCATGCGCACAGAGCACAGTGTTTCTGCATATGGATGCTTCCTGTTATACAGATGGCTGTCTGTGCAGCAACTGGCCATTCTGCTTATTTTTGGAACAAGAGGAGGAAGTGTTTATAGTTGCCCAGTAACTGTTGCACATCATTATAAGCAGAGTCCTAGAAATCCCCATCAATCAGTTTGTGATACCGAAAACAATGGGTATTGTAAAACATGTACATGCATGAATGTACCAAACAACAGCTGGAGCATATGTGTTTTGGAGAGAGACATGGTATAAGGAAAATGAGAATTGACTATAATAACAAACTTTAATAACAGACTCCTTTCTTCTCCTGCAGGAGGTGGAGGAAAACGCAAAGGTAAAAGCAAAAAATGGAAGGAAATCCTGAAGTTTCCTCATATTAGCCAGTGTGAAGATCTTCGAAGAACAATAGGTACAAACTTCCTTTTTTTTCCCTTCCAAATATTTGGTTTGGGAGCTTTTCTTATAACAAAGTAAAATAGCTTTTTTACTTTTAAACGTTTAAACTTTTTAATATCATTATTGCAAATAATAATCCAAAAATACTAAGTGATGTATTGTTAGGGATATGCAAAATCTGCTTCTGGTTTGGAGGATTACCTTCCAGAAAACTACTGCACTCTTCCTAGATTGAATGTTCTGGGAGAGTTCCTGAAATACTAGTAGATTTTGTACAAACCTACTATTGTCATATTCATATTTTTATTTATATGGTAGTGTTTCAAAGAAACCTGTGCATTAAGGACAACAGTGGATGGCCTGGGCTATTATGATTTGCCATTTTAAAAAAAATCTATTAATTTTCTATTAATTATGTTTCTTAGTGCTTAATAAACAGTGTGTTATTTGGGTTATTTAAATTACTTAACAATACAGATTCCATTCTTAGTTTCCATCCTTTTCCCCCCCAACCACTTATAAAATAAAATAATAATAATAATAATAATAATAATAATAATAATAATAATAATACATATTCTGTGTCTTCCTTCTGTTGATAAGATACTGTTGAACTCTGATGAAAAATTAATTAAGAAGGTATATAACTTTTTGCTAAATTTAAAAATGGAGGATGAACAAATAAAAAACACAACGGGAAAAAAAACTTTGGCTATAACATACCCTATTCCTCAGAAAACACGATAAGCCCAACCCTAACTTTTTGGGGCTAGGCCTAATATTACCCCTCAAAAATAAGCCAGGGGATTTTTGCAGCCTTTATGTGCCTGGGATGCCTGCAGGATTCATGGCTTCTGAGTCTGACGGTGTGTTCTTCTCCTCCCTCAAAAAAAGTAAGACTCTTCTCGAGAATAAGCCCAAGCAGTGCTTTTTTTCTGGGGGAACGCACCGGAATGGAGTTCTGGCACCTTTTTTTCCTTAGACTTCTTTTGTATATTAGTATATCTATAGTGCGCATGCGCAATACAACGGGAGTTCCGGTACCTTTTCTTTTTAGTTCCGGTACCTTTTTTTTTCAGAAAAAAAGCACTGAGCCCAAGTACTTATTTTCAAGTCTAAAAGAAAATAAGACTCGGTCTTATTGTCGGAGAAACACAGTAGAATTAGAAAACTGGCAAAATTTATGGGAAAGGAACTATAGAGTAACAATGGCAATTTCTTATAAAGAAGATTTATATAAAATGTTTTATAGATGGCATTTACCACCTGTTAGGTTAGCTGAAATGTTTAAAAATATATCTAGCAAATGTTGGAAATATAATCAAAAGACGGGCACATCTTATCATATGTGGTGGACTTCTGCTAAAGCAAAAAAAGATTTGGGCAAAAATACACATAATGGCTAGAAAAGATAATAGGGAAACATGTAGATTTTAAACCTGAACTATTTTTATTAGGGATGATATCAGAAAAATGTTATAATAAAAGTATGTATTTAGTGTTACATATCTTAATAGCAGTAAGGATTATCTTCGCACAATATTGAAAAGATGAAGAAACACTGCAAGATGAAGAGATAATTAATAAGATACTAGATTGTGCAGAAATGGATAGACTTACATTAAAAATCAAACAGAAACACACATAAATTGTTGAGCGAGCATACAAGCATGTATTGGTGTGTGTAAGTTGCTGCTTCAAGAGAAAGTTGTACACAGAAGAACAGATTTTTTTCTGGAATTTTAGGTAAAACAGAACAGTCTGTCTCTGAACTGGATGTTTTCTCAGCAGTTGGGTTTCTACTTCCATTTACACATATATCACTGAAATTCTGGACTGTAGAATAATCTATCTCTCTCTACATGGCTCTTTGGGAATAGATGTCACAGTGTTTGACGTGTTTGAACAGCAGGATCTCTGGCAACATCAAACTGCTTTTATCGACTTTAAAAAAATAGGCTTGTGCTTTTTGGCATATCTTGCCAAGCCCAGAGAGAAGCTCCCTTCCCCGCTGAAGGGAGGGTATTGGTACTCACGATGTCCACTGTTAACCTCTACACCCATTGCTAGGAATCAGATGCCCTGCAATATTTGTCACACAGAGTTAAACTGTAATAGAATTCTGTTGAATATGGAAGAAGAAAAATGTTTCTCAAATATGGCAGACAAGAAGCAGCTGGACATTCCAGAATTATCTTCTAAGTGAGTCATTATTCCAACCATTAAGGAGTTTGTAAAAAAGAAGATCAAATTGGAGACTCTGCCTTAATAATCACTCTGATACATGGGAAATAAGAGTCCAATATTCTGTAACTCCTTTTTTCTGCATTAATTTTTTACTAAGACTTAAGTCTGAATCTCATACCTCATTTCTTGTCATTTATGCCATGACCAGGAAAAGGCTAAGAAGAGCAGAAATGTTAGTCACCTTCATTGGTTGGTAATCAGGAAGCCCATGGTGTCCCAGTTGGAGCCACTGCTTTCTGCTCCAGCTGAAGCCTGTCGCCATGTAAAAGTTCTGTTTGGAGATGTAGAGGAGTCGTTGCAGATCTGTGCTGACCATGATTCTCTATGTTTTCTGCTATGATTGATTGATGATGGGGAACAATTGGGAACAATACTTTAATCCTTTTAAGGAACTCATGAGAATACAAGAAGGTCCACCCTCAATTGAGAGGGGACCCATAAGAGTATGAGAAATGCTGAACTGTGGCTATGATGTTGCTTGAGAAGGAGGTAACCAGAAATCCCTTGTGGGATGCTGCAAACTAGGAATTTGGGAGACCATCAGGGGAGATCAAGAGAACAAGGAATCAATTTCCAGTGTGATAGGCAGAGAGAAATGTAGCAGGATTGTATTTCAGTAGCAATTCCAGGGAAATGGGGATCAGAAATTTGGTTTCCTTTTTACAGCTCGGCAACCTTACTTGCAAGTCGTGGATCACATCTTCAACATAAGCAGCATGAACAATATAAGCATATTTTCTTTTGGGGCATTCACACTTGGAACTTTCTATCTCCAGAGGTTCACCCAGCCTCTTCCTCATAAGATTTTGAAAAGTAGTCAAAATTGCCCTTCTATCAAGTTTTTAAATCCAAGTAATTGCCTAGGTGTCTATCTTGGGGGATGAATTTTTAACTTTGTTTATTGTTTTGCATTGTTTCAGGTTTTTTATTCTGCTATATTACACCCGTATATTTACTTACGATATATAAATACAGTAAGCCTATAGATTGCCACACAACGGGCAGTTCTCCCCTGCTTTATTTCTGATCACAGATGAAAGGGTGGAGTTTATAGAAAATTTAAATATTGGAACAGTTACTATGCACCAATGGCTGGCATTACTCCAAATAGTTTACCAAGAAATATAATCATTTACATAGTGATACCCATAATGAGTTGGACTAAGATTTAGATTTGCCACTAAACACTTGAGTTATGAGCTTCACTCAATACAACCAGAGATGTATTTAAAATAAGGTCAGAAAGATGGTTGAAGCTTTTTACATCTAATTGCTCTTCAGAATGGAATTAATTAGAATTTATTTTAGATTCAGTGGGATACACACACACATACACACATGTAGAAAACACAGTAAAGCAGCCAGAAAGTAATAGGCAATGATGTTAAAGACATGACATGTGCAGAAACTGTAGCCATATCTACTTTACAGCAATGCCATTCAGTCCATCTTTCTATCCTTGCAAATTGCTTCAACCCTTTCCATAGATCGTTTCATACACTGTGGTGTCTGTGTCAGGCTCTGGGTCCTGTGAGGCAGCGGTCCCTTTAAGACGGGATGGCTGGCTAGGAATAAGAAGCCTCACCAGGATTCCACCCCTGACACTTTTCTCACATCGGTTCAGTTCTCGCTTGGTTCAGCAGAATAAACGAAGGTTCTCCAGTATTTGTGTGTGCTGCGTGTTCCTTTCGGCGCTCGACAAGGGTGGAAGACTGACAGAAGAAAAGTGTCCTGTTCATTCCATGAGCCTTTTGTTTGTGCTGTTGGTGCCTTTTGTTGCGGCTCAGGCTCAGTGGACGGTCGAATGCCGCGGCTGGAAGCGAGGAGTCAGCTGTGAGTCGGGCGGCACGGGTGACATCATCGGGTGGCGCCGGGAGTGGAACGCGGCCGAGGCGGAATGGAGCTGGAAGAGGAAGCCGTCTGGGAAGCTGCCTTGGACTGAGAGACCCTGAGCGTGGAGGTGGAGGCTCAGATGGCTTCTTTCCTGGGCTGGCTAAGAGCGCAGAGGCGGCAGAGCATAGGGGTGGCTGGCGAAAATGACTTGGCAGCCACTGGGCCAGAAGGCGGGGCGGCCGGCGGTGGTGAAGGCACAGAGGCCCAGGAAGGGGAGGAGCAGGTGGTCCGATGGAAGACCACACACCGATCTCGTGAAACCCCGTTTTGGCCGCTGGGGCAGAGCACTGGAATGGCACCTACCCTAGAATACCAAACGGCAGATTTGAAGATCCATGACTGGAGAGCGGGGGATGCTGGCGACACCAGTCATAGCGTGGAGCCAGGAGATACTATGCTAGCCATCCTCCATGAAAAATATGGGAAGAGCCGCTACTCCCAGCCTGTGAGGACCCTGGAGCAGGTGAGACGCACCCAGCGCACCTATATGGCACCGCCCACTGACTGTCGTGCCACGGCGGGCCATGAGACCCGGTCGGTGGTGCAGGGAGGTCCGCCTGATCAGCAGGAGTTAGGCCCAACCTATGGACCACCCCCCATTAAAGCAGTTTTCGATGGGAAGCCTGAGCAGGTAGCCCTGTTCCTGAGCCAGGTCTTGAGCCACATGGATATGTATGAGCACCTGTACACTACGAAATGGGACATGGTTGTGGATGTAACCGCCACGTTGGAGGGTGAGACTGCAGATTGGGTGACGGGTCTTCATTGGAGGCACGCCCCTGAGTTGTCTACTTTGGGTCCTTTTCTGGACGCGCTTCGAGCCTGGTTCGATGACCTGACCTGGTTACATCAGACTGCTGCCGATATCTTGGCCTTACGACGAGGGAGGCCAGTGAAAGAATATATTCAGGACTTCAGACAGCTGGCAGATAACCTGCCCTCCTGGCCTGAGCCTCTTCTCGTCCATCATTTTAGTAATAGTCTTCATCGTGACCTACAACAGGCTTGTGTGTATGGCAGGGTGGAGGAAGACCTGAACGAGTAGTTTAAAGCTGCTACGGAGCTGGAAGCAGGGCTGCGTCGTTTCCGAGGTCCCAGAACCGGAATTGTATTCAGGCAAGCGGATCGTGTACCAAGAGGTGGCATGGGTCCATGACGCAGAGGGGCCACGCGTGCTCCCCTTCGATGTTACCGCTATGACAAGGAGGGTCATCGTGCAGTCGAGTGTCCACGGCTAGGTACATGGCCTGGCTCTGTTGGGGGTCAGGTTACATCGACTCCTTGTGGATCAGCATCCAGGGGTAGAGGTCTGGGGTCATCGACAAAACGAGCTGTGGCGAGTCAGTTGGCTACGGATGATCAGGGAGTGGCTGATGGTACAGCGTTGGAGGATACTACTCAGGGTGACCTGGATAGCAGCGAGGAAGACCCCATGGTGAGTGCCCCTATCATCCCATTCACCATAGAAGTTTCTGTGGCAAGGAAGGGGGATCCGGCATACAATTACCGTGCATTAATAGACACTGGATGTACGCGTTGCATTATGAGTGAGGAAGTAGTGCATACGTTGGGGTTGCACACATCCAAGCTAAGAACACCCATACTGCTTGAGCAGATGGATGGCTCGATCTTGGGTGGGGCTCCGGCAACACTGGTAACCGAATCAGTGTGCCTGACTATGTCAACCCATATTGAGAACATCTGATTTATTGTAGGCCCACGGATGTCTGATCCACTGATACTGGGTCTTAGCTGGTTAGATAAATGGAAACCCACCATTTGGTGGGATGGTGGGTTCCGACGGATGCGGTTCCGGTCTGGCACTACCTCTCCCACTGCAAAAGAAGTAATTCCGGTGGATCCAGGGGTTGGGTTGCCCAACGTCTACCAAGACCTCAGGGGGGCTTTCAGTGAGGGGGATGTTGATATGCTGCCTCCACATCGTACTACTGACTGTGGGATCGAGTTACTGCTGGGACTGTGTTACCAAAGCCGTGGATGTATTCCATGACCCCCAAAGAGGTGGAGTAAATGCGGCGATATATCGATAAGAATTTGTCCTGTGGATTTATAACACCTAGTAGATCCCGTCGCTGCTCCCGTACTATTCCAGGAGAAAAAGGATGGAACTCTTCAGCTGTGTGTGGATTTCCGCAGCCTAAATTCCGTCTGTGTGGAGCCGCTATACCCTTTACCTCTGATCTGGGACTTGTTATCCACTCTGGCCACCGGATGGGTCTTTATCCGGTTGGAACTTAGGGAAGCTTGCCATCGGGTTAGAATCAATGGGTGATAAATGGAAAACGGCGTTTAATTGTCCCTTGGGAAGTTATGAATATCGAGTAATGCCATTTGGATTGAAAAGTGCCCCGGCGGTATTTATGCAGCTGATAAATACCATACTGCATGAGTTCCTCTATAAGGGGGTCCTTGTTTACTTTGATGACATTTTGATTTATACCTCGGGCATGGAGTCACATATACAGTTAGTCCGAGCGGTGTTGCAGCATCTTTGGGAGGAACAGCTATATGTAAAATTAAGCAAGTGTACCTTTCATCAAACGTCTATCAATTATCTAGGGTATAGAATATCGACAAAAGGGATAGAAATGGATCCTAAGAAGGTGGAGGCAGTCATACAGTGGTAAAGTCCAAGAACCAGGAAGCAGCTGCAGGCATTCCTTGGATTTGCCAACTTTTACAGGCAGTTCATACCCCACTTTGCCCGGGTGGCCTTGCCTCTAACCAACCTCTTGCGCACTAAACATTTGGTAATGCCACCAAAACCAGGACAGATTCTAGACTGGACACCCAAATGCACCACAGCATTCAATGAGTTGAAAGGGTGGTTCTCAAAGGAGCCGGTGTTGCAGCACCCTGATACTACTCGAGCGTTTATCATACAAGTAGACGCTAGTGACATTGCAGTGGGTGGGGTTTTGTTACAAAGAGATGAGGGTGATAAGTTGAGACCCTGCGCATATACCTCAAAATTAACTCCCACGGAACATAAATGGGCCATATGGGAGAAGGAGGCATACACAGTACACTGGGCTCTTAGTACTTGGCGGCATTATTTGGAAGGCTGTTCGTTGCCATTCGAGGTATGGACTGACCACCAGAACCTTCTGGCTATGCAAAAAGTGAGAAAATTATCCCCAAAACAGGTCAGATGGTCGCAGTTCTTTCAATGATTCCGGTTTACCTTGAAACACATACCAGGAGGTCAGAACTTCCTGGCTGATGCCCTCTCGAGACAGCCACAGTTTCAATCGCAACGAGAGGATATTATCCAGCCATTAATGCTGAACCTGTGCCTGTCAGATATCATGTCCTACCCGACATGAAAACCAGCATATGACAGGCTTTAATATCTGATACATGGTGGATAGCAAACAAGCACAATATGGACTTCAAGGATGGGATAGCATGGCGGGGTTCCTGGGTATATGTACCAGAGTAATGCCGGGAACGGGTCCGACACCTTTGTCATGATCATAGGGCTGCAGGCCATTTTGGTTTCTTAAAAACTTTACATGCTCTTAGGAAAGGGTTTTGGTGGCCTGGGTTAAGGAAAGATGTTGAAAGTTACTGTAAGAAATGTCATACATGTATGACTTCTAAACATTCTAGTGGTAAACCATACAGTCTGTTGCAACAGGTGGTGGAGCCAAAGGCGCCATGGGAGGAAATTGGATTAGATTTTATAGTGGAACTACCATCCAGTAGGGGCTGTACAGTTATCTTAACTGTAATAGATCTGTTTTAAAAACAGGCCCATTTTATTCCTTGTCTAAGGCTTCCATCAGCTAAACGATTAGCATATATATTCCTCCACAATATATATAGACTTCATGGGGTTCCCTTGAGAATCATCTCTGATAGGGGAGTTCAGTTCACATCGCGTTTTTGGCGTGAGTTCCTTGATCTAATAGGCTCCTCTCAAGAACTCAGTTCGAGGTATCATCCCTGTACCAATGGAGCAGCGGAACGGGCCAATGCCATGGTAAAATGATATCTCCATAGTTATGTAAATCAGAGAAAATGTGACTGGGTTGATTTGTTACCTTTTGCCGAGGTGGCCTACAATGGAGCTATACACAGTAGTACGGGGTATTCACCATTTCGAACAGTGTATGGTAGAGACCTCAATGCTATACCAGAATTAAATCTAGAAGTTAAACCCAAGACTATGCCCCAGGAGTGGGTGGATAAATTGCCAGTGTTATGGGAGCAAATAAAGCAAGACCTCAAGGAGGCTGGGGAAAAATATAAACGATGGGCAGATAGGAAAAGAAAACCACAGCCCACTTTACGGGTTGGTTCAAAAGTATATTTATCGAATAAATATTTACGGCAACGCAGGAAATTAGGCTCTAGGTATATTGGACCATTCCCTGTTACTCGGATTATAAATCTGGTAGCTGTTTAACTACAACTGCCACCATCATTGGTCGTATCCATCCTACTTTCCATGTCAGTCTGTTAAATCCCGTCCAGCCTGAATCTACTACACCATCAGACCATTATGAGGTTGATAACATATTGGACATGAGACACCACCAGCAGCAAACTCAATACTTAGTTCACTGGAAGGGATATACAGAATAGGAGAATTCCTGGGTTAATGCATCAGATATGAATGCCCCACGACTGATTGAACGGTTTCATAGAATGTTGAATAAGAAACCAATTGACTCCTCTTAATGTGTTTTCTTTTTATAGGTAGCTATGTGTTAGGGGGAGCCGCCTGTCAGGCTCTGGGTCCTGTGAGGCAGCGGTACCTTTAAGACAGGATGGCCGGCTAGGAATAAGAAGCCTCACCTGGACTCCATCCCTGACACTTTTCTCACATCGGCTCAGTTCTCGCTTGGTTCAGCAGAATAAACGAAGGTTCTCCAGTATTTGTGTGTGTTGCGTGTTCCTTTTGGTGCTCGACGAGGGTGGAAGACTGACAGTCTGTTTTTAATTTCTGTCCTATTTTTGAGGATCTCATCAGTTCCATCAAATCACAGCATTCTTGGTCTTCCCAAATAGGGGAATGTCATAATTTGTTTTTCAGTTTTTTTCCATTCATTGTCTCCACCTGATAAATTACCTCGGAGTTCTTGGTCAGGTCACTACTTTTATCACTGAAAAAATAATTTGATTTAGCACTGTTACAATTAGTAACCATGCATGAATATCCTCACTTTTATGAATTGAAGTAAATCAGTAAACCAATCCCTGCTTTGAAGTTTATAGTTATTTCCTGTGAAACATTCATAAAGACTTATAGCATGCATTAAAAAAGAAAATGTCTACCTGATAGTGAAGGACACCTTAAATTGCCATAATTAATTTCTTGTGATTGGTTTCTGAGTATGTTAACACCATGAACACAGAAGGAAATGCAGATTTAATGTCAATGAGATGATCAAAGATAATTCTAAACTCACCTCTAAATATGTCTGATTGTGTTGTTGGAACCGTGGGATGGGGTTGGGGTTTTGGGATCATTAAACTGTAGATGTTTTATGTTGTACACAGAGGTGGTATTCAGCCAGTTCCGACAGGTTCGGGAAAACTGGTAGTGATAATTTTGATTGATTCCGAGAACCAGCAAATACCACCTCTGATTGGCTGACCGCAGCAAATGCCACCTCTGATTGGCCGACTGCATAGCCACGCTCACCAAGCCACGCTCACAGAATCGGTAGTAAAAAAAAATTGAATCCCACCACTGGTTGTACATCACCTAGAGTCACCTTGTGTGAGTAGGATGGCTATATAAATTGTTTAACAAATAAATAAATAAATAAATTCCATGGCATTAAAAAAAAGAAAAGAAAATCCCCTCTGCTTTCATAAAAATATCTTTTGTTTAGAGTCAGTCACTGTCTAGTACCATTGCACTAATACTGTAGTGCAGGGGTGAGAACGATGGCACTTTTATGACTTGTGGGCTTCAACTCCCAGAATGGTGGCTCAGGAATTCTGGGAATTGGAGTCCACAAGTCATAAAGGGAACATCATTTCCCACCTCTGCTGTAGTGTGAACAGGTTTATGCACTTATATGTAGAGTCTGCTTCCTTCATTGCATCCCCCACACCATCCAATTCAAGATGAGCACATGTCTCACCTTGAAGCAGTTTTGATCAATGCAAAGTCTTCTAATCCTTTTTTTTTTTTTTAATGTTTAATACATTTTAATAAAAGCTAAGGTTGACAATAATTACACTTATATAAAAGGAAGTTGCAGGTATATCTCTACCAGTGATATAGATTATCAGTAGGTATGAATTGTGTCATCACACAATTACATAAATTTACAAATGAATTAACAGCGTATGAGTTTGCTTTTAAATATATCATTCAAAAACTTTGTAAATATTTGCTTCCAGATGGAGCTTCAAAAATCCAAATAACCATCAGATTGCATTAAAAGTCTTCTAATCCTTGATGTTTGTAGGAAGCTCTGATTGCTTACTAGTTGTGGACCTACATTTCACCCTTCAGAGTTTCTCCAGCTGTCCTGAGAAGGCTTTGGGTGGGGGGGAGGCATCTTTTCAGCCACATTCCAGAATTTTGTATGTGTTGTATTTTGTTTTGACTTGTTGATCTCACCCCAAAAACAGCATTGCTGGCTTTGCTCATATCTTAAGCATTTTAAACTGGGAAATAATGGACAGATTTATAATTCACAACTTTGACCGGGAAAAGTCTGTATGTCACAAGAATTGGCACCTGATTAACAAACTCTAGTCTAGTCAGAGTTGTAGGGCAGTGGTGGGGAACAATGCCCTTTTATGCTTTGTGGGCTTCAACTCCCAGAATTCCTGTGCCAGCATGGCATTGTTCCCCACCCCTGGGATGTAAGGCGTTCACTTTGAAAGATGTTTCTGGGTTGAAGTGAGCTGTAAAAAATTAAATAAGTCTTGATTTTATCACAGACTGAAACAAAGCATAAATAATAATATAATTTTATCTCTCTCAAGTTACAGCTTTCCATCCAGTCAAAAACAATCACACTTGGAACAAAAAAAATAGTTCACCAGTTCTCCAGTGTTTGCAATTCTAGCAAAAGTTCACAGTACCTTCTTAATATTTTAAAATACCTGGTACTGAATAGTAGTTTCCATACTAGTTGAAGTAGGGTTTAGTATAACTGAATATTATTATTATTTAGCTATTCTTGGATCTCTTCCTTTAAAACCTTGGAATCTGAAATATATTTTCCTTGACTGCTGTCCTAGAGTTGGATGATATGTGATATATTTTCTGCCATTGAAGATTTGGATGGACTACGATGGAAGCAATCAAGAGGATGGAAATGTACTCTCCCCCAGACTTCATACCATCACAGAAAATATGCAGAAAACTTAGTTAAGGGAACCTGAAACTGAAAAGAGGAAATGACTGAGCTTGATAGCTTCCAGGACTTTACAGGGTCACAGGGGAAATGAGTCCAAATAATTTCAGTCCACATTCTTTTAATATAATTTATTTCACAAAAGTTAATCCATGGAGGACTATCTTGACAGCAGCAAAATAGAGGAAAAGCAAACAAGTTGCTGCTCTTTCAAAAGAATAGGCGAATCGCCCACACGACAGAATTAGATCATCCATGTTTGACATGTTTGTGCAATCAAAGTCCAGCACTACCATATTGAGTTACAAACTTGGTTTCATTTGTGTTTGAAAGTCATAAAGTTTCCACAGTGTATTCCCAGGCACGTGTTATTTAAATATAATTATGTCTGCTGAATTTGTTCCAAAATATATTACATATCACAAGGTACCATAGAAAGATATCCTTTTAAGACAGTTTTACTTATTTATTTGCATTCTTGATACTTTTTGTTTGGCTATAGACCAGCTCAAACAAATAACATAACAATAATTCCAATATAAAGGTAGAAAATATATATATTTGCATGGAATTAAAATACATATAAAGTAAAAAGCCGAGGAAAAAAACCTATAAAACATGTTCCAAAGTGTGAATGCTACAAATAGTTAAATTAAATAACTATAGATAAATACATACCGGTAAGAACTATTGTAAACTATAAACCTTTATAACAGTTTATCCTGACTTATGAACTTAGTACTTTTTGAAGTCATACTAGGATTTGATTTGAGATAAGTGCAATCATAATCCAATCAACTCAAAGAAATATAATAACAAGGTAAAATATAACGACACCGGAGTGATTTAAGGGGAAAAAAGAAAGGATTATGAGATATATTGACTAATGGTAATCTAAACAGGGTTCTGCATACCTTACTGTACTCAGTTGTAGCTCAGATAAAGAAGCAGCCTACACAATGTTTATTATTGAAAAGGATAGGAAATTGGCAGTTAGGTGTTCAGGGTCTATCACAATCTTACTGGTAATACAATCAGTAACATTATTCATATTATCTTTCAGATGAGAAGGCTGTGTGTTTGCACAGTGTGTTCAGACAGAGGGCTTTTAGCAAATAATTAGTTGAACTGTCATTCAATTAAATTTGAAAGATATGTTTGTATCTCTTATTTCATTCAGAAAATTATGGAAGACCTGCTTGTTTTTCTAGGCATTGGGGACAGGGTAATTGTTGTGCCAGCTTCTTTTTGTTCTACTTTGTTTTGTTTTTTACTTTGATGTGATTTGTATTTGTATTTTGCTGTTATGTTGACATTAAACCAGAGTCATTTGGGAGTCAGATGTCCTAATATATAATTTATTAAATAAATGAATAAGGTCAACTTAACTAAACAATGACCAACTTACAAATAGCAGAGGCAAAAAAAAAAAAAAAGGTATGGTCTCCATATGTGTCCATCTGCTGTTAATAGTAGCTTCTTCAGAAAAGATTTGCACTGGGAGATCTGTCAGGCTCACTAGGTAAATCAGATGACAAAATCAATTCAACAGTGATCTAGTACTATATTTTATTGAGAAAGGTTATACTAAGAGAATCTTAATTTATTTATTTTATTTATTTATTTATTTGGATTTATACCCCGCCTCATTTTCCCGATCAAGGGGAACTAATTGTGCTTGACTACCCTCTTTCTTATACCTTTGATTTAGGGAGAAATCTACCTAAGCTGCTTTTGAATATTATCTTACTTCCCAGGATTTCCCAGATTTCAACCGTCTTTGCTAAGCAATGGTTCTTGCATATTTGTTCTATTTATCTCTTACACTCTACAGGACCTATTTTGTTGTCTCTCCAGATTGTATCCCTGTAGCTCATTTCCTCTGGGAGGTCCCATGGCCCATGTGGTGGTCCTAATATTTATTTGGGGGACATAAAAATAGTAGTGATTAGAAAAATGTCTGGTGAGATTCTCAGTCATCAGGTCATGATTGTCCTAAAGGTACTTTTTGAAAAGGCAACTGGACTTTCTTTTTCTGAAAACAAAGGGGAAACAAATTGCAGTTGCCTTTTGAAAAAGCGCATTTGGGATAGTGATTAGAAAGTTGCTTTTTTTCATTTGTGGAAATTTAGATTTCTTGATGAAAAGATTATCCAATCCTAGAGGGCTTGCTCATTTTGGCTGTTATGGGATGTAGTGAGGAGGGAGGGGCACAATCCAGAGGACTAAGACTGAGGCAACTCAATCTGGATATTATATGTGAGGGAATGCAGACAGCCTCTCCCAAATAAGTTCACAGAGTACGTTGTAGATGGGGATGGTAGCGTCCTCAGTTTGGCAAGATTTTGTTTATAGCAGGGGTGGGTTTCTACTGGTTCGACCCGATTTAGGAAAACCATTTGTTAAGGTTGGGCTGGTTCTAGCGAACTGGTTCGGTTGGTTTTTGTAAAAAAAATAATAATACCTTTTTGAGGGCCCTCCCACCTACCCACACGCTATAGCTACCTTTATTCGCTCTGTTTGCAGCACA
>JANHGC010000941.1:213801-227834 GCA_027560395.1 Boaedon fuliginosus
CTAGGGGCTTCTGCATGAAGTTTGTGTCTTTAGAAAACAAAACCTGCAGAAGCTCCTAAGCAGAAAAACAGCTGAGGCATGCTGCCATGCCGATCAGCTGTGCTGCAAACAGAGCGAATAAAGGTAGCTATAGCGTGTGGGTAGGTGGGAGGGCCCTCAAAAAGGTATTATTATTTTTTTTTTTACAAAAACCGACCGAACCGGTTGTCACACCGGTTGAAACCCACCCCTGGTTTATAGGTTTGAAACAATAAAAAGTCACCTTGGAAGAATTGCCATGTTTCGTTCTTGGATTTGGGCCTGTCATTGGCTTAGAGATTATTTTGTGTAATTATACCTCTGTTCAGTTATATGTTGAATTCTGGCCCCTGGCTTTCTTTTCTGGCAGTACCACAAGATCTTGAATCACTTAATAGTCATTGGGCTACAAAGACTTGCTTCTTTGTGGCCAGTTTATTTCTGTCCACCTCCGGTCCTGCAGATGTTGAATCATAACCTAGTAAGTAATATTTTTTTTCTTCCGTTCAATTGTGTCCAATTTTCACAAACTCTCTGAATAAGTCCTTGCAATTTTCTTGGCAAAGTTTTTAGAAGTGGCTAACTATTGCTTCCTTCCTAGGACTGAAAGAAAGTTGATTCTGTTGCCCTAAAATAGGACTAGAACTCGTGGTCTTCTGTTTTCTAGCTTGATGCTTTAACCGCTACACCAAACTGATTCAATAATGTAATTATCATTATACATATCAAATATTGTCTCCGGCACAGTACATTTTGTGACATGTACCCAAGTGCTTCTGTTAGTTGAAATTGGGGCAGAAAGATACTTTTATACAATAAATGTTATTTAGTTTTGTTTGCTGGGGCTTATCTAGCAAGACTGAGCAGTTAATACTGCCTTCTTATGGTCAGCTACAATTTCAACAATTATTTCTTTTTCCTTCCCCTACTCCACCCCCAGTGCAAAAATGTAACAGCAAATCATTAATAACTAACAAAAAGAAGCCAAAAATAACATGCACATACATATCATAAAAATAGTAAACAAAATAAAAATAACACACAGCTTATGGGGCTTCACTCTGGCTGAGGGACTGCTGGAAAAAACAGATTTTTCAAGCCTTCCTGAAAGATAGGAGAGTCATGGCTGAGCCAACCTTGGTGGAGACACTACATTCTTGCCACTTGGAGATGCATGTACAAATCCTTTTTCTTTTTATGCATGTCAATGGAGGCCACAGCTGTGTGCAAGCACACAAACTTTTCCCCTCACACAAATAATAATATAAGCAAAAAAACTCTAGGGATTGGTGAGATATGCTGCCTGTTGACCGCTAGGTCAAATTATCTCTTTGACATTTGGCCAAACTAAGAGAACCTCACTAAGAGAACCTCACTGTCCTCCAGGACTAATGAAATATCTCTGTACTTTTCCACTACCCACTGTCCTACCCCTAGCAGATTTTGATTTAGGTTCTAGTCCACCCTGAAGAAGATACAGCTGGATACGAGAAGCTTCACAAATTCCTTGATGGAGCTCTTCCTGTTACAAAGTCACCTTAATAAATCAATGAAATGCTTAATTGTATACCAGAATTAGAGACCAAAACATACAATGACTTTTATTCCTGTTTTATACATTTCAGCTCCTGGTATTAACAATTTCTCTCTCTCTCTGGATTATCTCATTTCTGGGTTTTTCTGCTCTTATGTGTCATTATACCTTGGCTTGGAAAGGACCACACCTAGAGGAGAGTTCCTAATCCCATTCCCATTAAATCCAATGTGGTATTGAGGTTTTTCTATTTCATATAATTAAGGGGTTGGTTGCCAATTTAATTTGCCAAATGATTTTACAAATTTCTATTCAAGGGACAAAACATCCTGTAAGTTAAAGTTTAAAAATCTAAAATAATATATATTATATGATTCAATAATGCATTTACTAGTGAGGGTTTTTTTTAAACTGTGAGAAAATTCGCATATCATTGAAATAGAAATAGTATATTGCAAGAGGCATTACTTAAATCTAAACAATTTCTGGATGTCTACAATAGCTGGAAGTTGTACATTCAAACATTGATTACAAATACAGTTGGGATTTTGGTAAGTTTCTATTATGGAACATTGAAAAGAAATCTTCATGTCGAGGGCTTTGGGGTGGAGCTTTAATTAGAAATGCATTTCTGAAAGTGACATATTTCGATAGATATTATCCACAAGTTAACTGGCAAAAGGAACTGGAAGCAAGCTATGTCTTGAGGTTATTCATTGTTTTTGCATGTGAACTACTGGATGCGTCCAGATGGAGACGTGCAGTGCTTCAGTCAAAAAACATTGCACAATGATTTTGATTCTTTTCATAGTAAGTTTTAAAAAAATAATGAAGAAGCCATAGAAAAACATGAGAGAATGGGAATTACAATATGAAAATATCTGAATCCTTGTTACTATTATCAGACTGGGATCCCACATTTCCCTCAGGACACAAAGCAGTGTACAAAGCAGTTTAGAAAACATTGCTTCCTCCTAGGGTGGGCTTCAAAAATTTCAGCAACTGGTTCTCTGCCCGGTTGCTGGGTGGGTGTGGCCATGGTGGGCGTGGACTTGTTAGCCTCCTGCACCATGGTCTGTGGGGCTATTTTTGCCCTTTCCGGGCTTCAGAGGCTTTGCTCCAGCCTCTGGGAGGGCAAAAATGGCCTCCCCCGGGCTCCGGAGGCCCTCCAGAGGCCGGAAATGGCCCAGTTTCCAGCCTTCCAGAGCCTCCAGAAGGCCAATTTTTCACCCTCTCCAAGGCTCTATGTGGATCCTGTACTTACCTGACATCCAAAATGAGCCATCTGGGGACTCCTGGGAGCGGAGCAGGGTGGGAGGGGCCAGGGTGGGATTTACGGGTTCACCGAATTGGGCAGAATCCTAGCTAGAGGATTGCCCGAACTTGTGCAAACCCATAGCAGCCCATGCCTGCTTCCTCCCTCATCACAACATATGTGAGCCAGTTTAGACTGAGAGAAACAATTGGCCAAAAATCAGCTTTCATGCCAAGGGAAGACCAGAAAAACTTCTCCAATGCAAACCCAATACATTAACCACTCTGTCCCAAAAGAAAAAGAGGGGTCAAACAGGCCATCTATGTTAAAATTGAACATCCCTCTCTCAACAGAGGGGGAGGGATACAATACCACCTATATCCTGTCTACAACACAGTTCTTTCAGCTGTCCCAAGAAGGCTACACACACCCATTTTCATTCTGATTTACAGGAGCAGATAAATCCCCAAGTGGCCTCAATAACTCTCAGAAATGAGGAGTCCTTGGTGCTCTCTAAGCTTGTGTGTTTTGTTGCATACATTTCATTACCCAAACTAGGTAACATCATCAGTGCTAGTGACTAGCACTGATGATGTCACCTAGTTTGGGTAATAAAACGTCTGCAAGAAAACAAACAAGCTCATTTCAATACAGAGCTACAAATATTCTTCTTTATTGAAACCCTCAGAGCGCTAATGACTGATCTTCAGAGCGCTAATGACCAAAAGAATGCAAGAGAATAGACTGCTTCTATTTTCCACCATTCAGTCAGAAATGAAGATGCTTCTGGTATGAAAAGTAAAATGTTTTCAAAAGGAGAAAAACCCAAGAAAATCCAACTGCCTTTTAAAAAACGTCTTTGGAACAACCATGACTGGATCACAGGTGTCAAATTCCATGTCAGATTGTCATCACGTGACATATCGCGATGTTTTTCCCATTCACAGAGCTGGAATGGGCATGGCCTGAGTGTGACACATCCGGCCCCTTGGGCACCAGTTTGACATCCCTGATCCTGGATGATTGAGACATCCATAGACATTTAGCCACTGTGTCACACTGGGCTCTCTCATAAGATTCTGGGAATGAGATGTGATTGCCCAAGAAACACCTTGGCTGAAAATATCTTTGGTTGCACATTTTGCATCAATGCATATATCATAAATGCCAAAGGGAACTTTTTCCTCTTGGAAATGATTTGGGAGTGTTTATTTGCCAGAATTTTCAGCATATTGTCTACTAAATGTTTATACATTTTATAAATATATTTTAATGCATATCTCACTTCCCAGCAATGGTCCCAAACTAGTTTTACATAACTGCAAACTAGATATGATGCAATGGAGCCATTATAGCATCTTAGTTGGAAAACAGACCGAAAATTAATTCCAGTGGGGAAACCAAATCTTCCTAGATTTACAGGATAATTCTATAAAATCTATACAATTTCATCAGCCTTTTAGTGTACAGAACCATCACATAGGACTGACAGTGAAGCTTTTTCAAGTAGAGAAATGCAGAGAAATCCTTGAAAAAGAATGATAAAGACAACTCACTCCTGAGAAAGGAGGGAGCTCGAGGAATAGACTTCACCCACCCCTGTCCTGTCCTGTTCGCTATAAAAGAGAGCAGAGAGAAATGTCAGCAGACTTTTGGGATTTCTTTTATTATACCCTACGACAATAAAGAATTCCTGTAATCCTTGCAATGTTTATTTCCTGATCGGCCTACCTCAAAGATCTGACAATATGCAACCTTTCTATTTCTTCTTAGATTCTTCTACCAGTATTTCCTCACACTTCTTCAGTAGTTCTATTTTCTCTTCATTTTTGTCTTGTGATCATCTCCAATATCTCAGAATGCTCTTATCGGTTCACCATTAGTTGATCTTGTCTACCATCTTCACTGCTTAAAACGTTACCTTGGCTTCAACTTGTGTTGGTATGCCCTTTTGAATTTCCCTCAACACTTCTTCAGTAGTTCTATTTTCTCTTCATTTTTGTCTTGTGATCATCTCCAATATCTCAGAATGCTCTTATTGGTTCACCATTAGTTGATCTTGTCTACCATCTTCACTGCTTAAAACATTACCTTGTGTTGGTATGCCCTTTTGAATTTCCCTCATGCTTGATTGTTTGTATTGCTTCCCTGCTGTTTATCCAACTCGATAAAGGTCATAGGGAGTAGAGAGACTTCTAGCTGGCTAGCAAGAAAGTTAGTTTATTTAAAAGATTTAACTGGCCACTCCTATTAAGCAACTCTGGATGTGTCATAACAACAGTAAAAGCAGTAACTATAAAACTAATATCTATCTATCTCTCTATATAAAAATGGATGTGTATGTGTGTGTGTGTGTGTGTGTGTGTGTGTGTGTGTGTATGTTCCGGCATAACTCTGGAATGCTCGGGGGGGCGGTGCCTTAAAATGGCTTCTACTGTACAGCACAGTGGACTTGCCATGGTAATGGCTTCACAGTACTTGACAAGGGGGCTCCCTCTCAGCCCTCCAAGGAAACATCAGGCAATTGGTCAAGTGCAAATTCCCAAGGAGAGGAATAGAAGACTTGTGATGCTGCGCGACAGACAGTGCAACAGCATGAGTCCCAATTACATGATTTTTTTGTCTAATACAGGATTGAGATAAACAAATACCCGGGCAACACTGGGTTATTGGCTGGTAAAACAATAAAACAGGATAATGGTCCAATAGAAACAAAACACCTGTGTATTATTCATCCTCCTGGGATGCCTGCAACATCATGATTCAGTATTCATATGTATCCTTTTTCTAAAAGTGTTTTTATTTTACTTAGAATAAATATGGGTCAGACAGACAGCCATGCCAGAAAAGAATATATTATTTTTCAGAAATTGATGAGAAGAATAATAGAATAGAACAGAATAACAGAGTTGGAAAGGATCTTGGAGGTCTTCTAGTCCAATGCCCTGCTCAGGCAGGAAATCCTATACCATTTCAGACAAATTGTTATCCAATCTCTTTTTTAAAAATTCCAGTGATGGAGAATTCACAATTTCTGGAGACAAGTTGTTCCACTGATTAATTGTTCTGTCAGAAAATTTCTCCTTAGTTCTAGGTTGCTTCCCTCCTTCATTAGTTTCTATCCATTGTTTCTTGTCCTGCCCTCAGGTGCTTTGGAGAATAGTTTGACTCCCTCTTCTTGCCCCTGAGATATCAGAAGACTGCTATCATGTCACCCCTAATCCTTCTTTTCATCAAACTAGACATATCCAATCCCAGTAACTGTTCTTTATATGTTTTAGCCTCTAGTCCCTTAATCATCTTTGTTGCTCTTCTCTGCACGCTTTCTAGAGTCGCAACATCTTTCTGTCTATGTGTCACATCTAAGAGGCAGCTGCAATCCCAATCAGCAGTTTACTGTGATAAAAATACACAACAAAAATACACAATGAGAACACCCCACAATCTAATTAGATAAAACATTGAATGCAAACAAAACAATAAAAACAATCTATAAACCCAGACAAGATGAAATCATAGGCCAAATGTCTTCCAGAAGAACTCCATTTTGATTATTTCAGGAAGTAATCCCAGTGGGATTCAGCCTGAAAGTCCACTCAGAGGCTAGTCCAAAGAAGCAGCATTGCCTCTGGAAAAAAGCATCTCTGAGTTTAAGCCCGTCTCTGCTTCTTAAAGGTGGAACCATTAGCAGCTTCTCCCAAGTAGATCTAATTGGCTGGACTGATTCCAATGTGAAAATATGGTCCAAGCCGTGGAGAGGTTTATAGATCAGCACTATCCCTTTAAGTTGCCCCCCTACAAGAAAAATGGGGCTGGAAAATATAGTGCGGCATTTTCTTTTTAAAAAGTACTTGAAGTCTATGAAATAGAAGAAAAAAGACATATGGACCAATATGATCCCTTCAAAAGTAGAACAGACTGCAAAACTCAAAATATCTGAAATTGGTACAAATGAATATCATTTTGCAGGTTTTTTTCTTTTTCTTTTTGCATTTGACATTTTGAACATGTGATTTAATCGTGGTTTGGCTGATTGTGGAAAACGGAGAGAAAATGTTCCTGGCTGTTTTGGCAGAAGAGAAAGTAACAACCTTCCCAACACCCTCATTTCCATTAGTTTAAGAGCTGACTTCCAGAGTTGTCATCATACCGTCAGTGAGTTCAAATGAGAACACCATTGCACCAAGGAGCTGAAAATTCAGGAAGAAGAAACGGTGAAAACCAGCCACTTTATTTGTTTCTTACTTGTCCCAACTATGTCCAAGGAGAAAATTGTGACATCACTTTAATTTCACCACACAAGAAATGTCACTCAATGGTCTGTACCACATCTGTGGATGATTGGGATCAGTTACCCTCTTACAATTGCAAAACAAATCAGTTGTGGTCTGTTCAGTTTACGCTCTGTGGACCTTCTGGAAAAGACCAAGATATCTGGGTTTCGTCTGAGTGCTTTTCTTTATGTGGTAAAACAAGTATTTTGGACAAATTATTTCTCGAGTGTTTGGATGAGACTTGCTTTCATATTTTCTCCTAGAGGATGCTACAATACAATTATTCTTAAAATAGTGAGATGCCTACGTAATATGAACTTCTGTTACTTGTGTCAGCCTGTCCCAGCTTTGGGCTATCTAGTTGTTGGAACTACAGTTCTCAGAAGTCTTCAGCCGATGTGGGCATTGACCCTGCTGGCTGACAATTCTTTAGCTGCAGTTTAAGCTCAGCTGGAGGGCACCAAATTGGTAGAAACTGAGTTAATGAATATTTGAATTCTGAGGCTGAGTGTCTTTTTCTGCAGGAAGATTTTTATAAAAATGGAGCTGAATTGTTGGTCTGCTTTGATCTAGTCTTTCAAGAGCTCTTTTACCCAGTCCCAGGTGTTTTTAAAAATTGATACTTTCATTGACCTACTTCATGTGGTACATTATTAATTGTTCATCTTCCCTAAGCAGGCAGTACTCTTTCATTTTCAGAATTTGCTAGAGATTTAAAATCTGGATTTTTCATTTCTCAAATTTCTACCACATAAACCTAGTAAAAATTGTACATGCATTTTTAAAAAAACCCCATATGCAACTGAGGGGGAGAGAATATACCTACTTTAAAATATTAGTGAAGTCATTCTCATTTCGTTACTCAATACAGATTTGGACTTCCTAGTACTAAAGATAATCATAAAGAGAAATGTCAGCATTTTGAAAAAGCGGCCCCTGCAGCTTGACACAAGTTTAAAACTAATACTTGAGACACCCAAAATAGGTACAAGGTATTGTTTCATATTTTTAGTTTATTTTTAGCAAAGACATAGTTAACTTGAATTGGTTGTTCTTGTATTTTTAGGCTAATTGAAATAAGTAATACTTTAGGATTAGGATGTTCAGGGAACCTATATGTTTTTCTGTTTTGTGAGTGCTTCCTCATTTGTTTGGTTTTCTCCCATATGTTCTAACTTTATCTTGTTAGCATATTGTTTTTATATTTCTCTTTGCAAGTTGTCGGCTTGTTACCAAGATATTAGCCATATAAATTTTGTAAATAAAATAATTCCTGATGAAATAACAATAATTTATTAGTGTGGAGAATCAAGTGGAAGAAATATATTTCATATATTATTATAAGCAGTTTGCAGTTTTGTTTTAGCGGATGTTTGGATGTGTGAGTTGTTTTCACTGCTTGGAACATTAAAGGCATCATGAGCCAATCTGTATTTTCCCTTTAGATCAGGGGTCCGTAACCCTTAGGCCGCCTCCCACTACTGGGCCATGGCTTATTTGGAAATGGGTCATGTGAGTGGTTGGCTGGAGGATCCACACATGCACAGCTCAACTTCTGTGAGCAATAGGCACTCATGCACATGTACTCATGCCAGCTTGCTGCTCATGCTATTTGAGCTGTACATGCTTGGGAAGCCCAATTCCCCTCTTCCCCTCAGCTGGGCCATGAAACTGCAAAGATTTGGTGAAGTAGTAAATGAAGTAGTCTCTTCCTTCAATTCATATTTTGAGTACATGGTGAATATGCTTGTCTTTGAAATTATCTGGGTCCCAGACATTCAGTCCTCCTTTATTAAAAGAAGAGGCATGTATAAGTGCACTAACGTGCCTATCGTCCCTCTCATTGTATTTTATTCTCTTATTCTTGTTCTCGTTTTTCTTTGAGAAATTCCAATAAATAGATAAATAAATACATAAAATAACATCTCCTTTGATAGCTACAAAGAGGATACAATTGATCCTTTTGAAGCTCCACAGTGATTAAAGATTCTTTAGGAATTATCTGTGGTTCCTAAACCTAAAATAGAATATTTCTTAAAAGAGAGTTGAGGATCCTTTGGAAAATGTTGGATAAAGTTTGGTTACAATCACTTTGCTGCTGGCGATATAACTCAGGAATTGGAATATTAACCCATATGGTTTCGACCAATTTTTGTATTTGTAATTGTTAGTATGTTTCTGGATCATTGTTAAAGATGCTAATATCATTGATGTTAAGGATGGATATATCCTTATATTCCCAATATCTGGAATCTATCAAGACATCAAGAATTGTAGCTTCTTGATAGAGGTTGACTAAAATAATAAGTATTCAACATTAAAAAGGAAAATCTCTACCTTGTATGCATTATATTATTTTCCATTGGTTTATTTCCTTTTTATTTTATCAAATGAGAAGAGAAGATTTTCAACCAATATGAACATTTCGAACAATACAAATTATTTTGAGATAACATGATTTCCAGACTTCTTTCCTCATATTTTTTTTCACCTTTGGTTGCTTCATTAATTTTTCAATTCAGTTGATCCTTTAATGCTGATGTGTGCATTTGCTCTTTTTTATTAGTTTGCATAATAAAAATAAATTTAAAAATAATTAAAGGCTGTGAATTAGGCATTATATGTAATCAAATTTTAAAGTGTTTTCTTCAGTTCTTATAACCCTGGTCAAAGAGTTAGAATCGTGTGTTGCGGTGACTAACAGACTATTGCAGGAGACAATAAGTTCTAACAAAATGCATAATTTCTAGGCAATGAACTGGCACTACCTTTTCCATTGCTTTACTGTCCTATCTACTCCAAAATCCTTTCCCTCAAGTAGTTTTTGAGTGCCCATTCAATCCCTGCTGAAGCAGAAAATTCTCTTTAAATTAAGCCCTGCCAAATGTAGACATCATGAACCTATTGGAACACCTGAGACCAGAAGAAAAGGTGAGCAGAGACTTATCCAATGAGGGTTGGCTGTACACACTAACTGTGATTTTGATTATTGAAGAAAGATAGATCACTTTTTTATAATGTGGATTCTACCGCAGCTGAGCCAGAAAGTGCATTGCTTTCAATTCTAAGACCTTGTTGGGTCATAATGATTGGTTGATCTGAACTCCTGCAAGCCTCATAGAGGTTTTCACACTATTCTTTATTTTTGTAAACCTTTAGGAAAGGAAAAGTTAGACTCCAAGCTAGTTTTAGCCAGCATGTCCAGTTTGCAAATATGGAAATTACAGTCATTAAAATTTGGAGAACTACAGATTCCCACCCTACTGGAAATGGATTTTATTTAACAAGAAATATTGCATTTACAAAGCATGTAGCTTGTATTCATGGGTTCTACTTCTTTCAGTTAAAATGGGAAAAACAAAGCTACGGCAATATTACAGACCATTATTCTGATTATACTATACTAGGTAGGTTAGAGAAACCAAATCTTATTCTCTATAATTAAGCAACTTCTTCACCCGAGTTCCCTTCGGGTGAAGAGAGGCGGGGTATAAATATGACTAATAAATAAATATTTATATATTCAATACAAGAAAGCTATAGTTTTTGTACATAATTCTCATTTTGCTTACCTTTATGGTAAATTTCAGATATTATATTCATTGCATTTCATTACATTACATTACATTACTAGGCCTATCTAATTCCCAACTTTGGGCAGCTTACAATTAAAAACTAACAAAAAGAAAAATACAGTGGATCAAAACAAAATACAAAACCAAAATTAAACAAAACAAAGTGGAGCGGAGCGGGTTCAACAATCTACAACAATTTCTATATTGACAAGAATTGATGCTCTACCTCCCAAGGCTTGCTGTGCCAAGTATATGCCAAGATTTTCTACTCCTAGCAGTGTCCAATAAAACTGCTGTTGTTTTTGTAATTAGGAAGGATACAGCAAGAACAGTACAATATAATCAATGCTGGGTAATATGGATTAGCTTTGTGGGCAACCCTTTAATATGACTGTCATTCAAGTTAATGTTCCAATCACTGATGCAGAAGAAGAGGAGGTTCATGACTTCTATGGTCAAGTGCAATTCAAAATTGGCAGAATATGGTAGCAAAAGATGCTAGGTGTGATTATAACTGGAACACCAAATTTGTAAACATGAAAGAGGAAAATATAGTTGGATTGTATGGTTTAGAAGAATGAAATTTATTCATGTATTTATTACACTTTTATGCCACCCAACTCCCAAAGGATTCTGGGCGGCTTATAACATAGATAGCAATAGCACTCAGATTTTATATACTGCTTATCAGAGCTTTACAACACTCCCCAAGCAGTTACAGAGTCAGCATATTCCCCCCAAACAATCTGGCTCCTCATTCTACCGACCTTAGAAAGGATGGAAGGCTGACTCAACCTTGAGCCTGGTGAGATTCGATCTAACAACCTGCTGAACAAGTCAGCAGAGATAGTCCACAGTGCTGCATTTAACCACTGCGCCACCGAGGCTTACAAGTGAGGTGTTACTGGACGAAGCTGCAAAAATGGATACAAGAAATGACAGGCTTTGCACTAGATCTGAAACTGGAGATCTATCTCTTAGGGATGATTCTGGGAAAGCAAGAAAATGGTATAACATACTTAGTAACTCATATCATGGCAGCCAGAATTTTTGTGCAACATTGAAAAGCAGAGGTGCTTCCTACAGAAGGGAAACTGATTCATAAGATATTAGAATATGCTGAAGTAGATAAATTAATGATGTTATTAAAAGAAAAGGATGAAACAGAACACTACTTAAGGCATGGTATAAATGGTTAGAAAGGAGAAATAAAGTATAGGAGAAATAAGGCTAACTTGAACAAAGATGTTAAAATAGATATAGTATTTATAGAATTGCACTAGTATAAGGTAGAAAGATTATTATTATTATTATTATTTATTCGATTTATATCCCACCTCTCTTCACCCATTTGGGGAACTCGAGGCGGCAAAACAGTACAATAAAAAACATTGACCTATATAATAAAAACTCAAAACACATTTGCTCACTCAATCAAACATGGGGGGTGGGAGGTAATTAAAGCCACGCTTGCCGGCAAAGCCAGGTCTTCAGTGCCTTGCGAAATCCAGGCAAGCTAGAGATGGTTCTAATCTCCACGGGGAGCGAATTCCACAGGGACGGGGCCGCCACAGAGAAGGCCCTCACCCGTGGCCCTGCCAGTCAACACTGCCTGGCCGACAGTACTGGGAGCAGTTCCCCTTGACCGGGGAAGAGGGGCGGGGTATAAATCCAATAAATAAAATAAATAAATAAAATAAGTAGCAAAGTACTGAAGTTATTTCATGTGTTCTGTGTGCTGTCTGTGTGTTCCCTGAAGCAGACCTGTTCAATTTCTAGAAATCACATGCTTGGCAACTGGTTCATATTTATGAAGGTTGCAATGTTCTGAGGTCATGTGATCAGCTATTGTGATCTGGCAAGCAAAGTCAATGGGGAAGCCAGATTCACTTAAAAACTGTATAACTAAATTGTCACCTGCAGTGATTCACTTAACAACTGTGGCAAGAAAAGCCGTAAAATGGGGGCAAAACTCACTTAATGAATGTCTCCCTTGACAACAAAAATTTTGGGCTCAATTCTAATCATAAGTCGAGAACTACCTCTAATGAATAATCACAGTAGTTTTAGTTGGAGTTGGTACCCCTTGTTTGTTATGATGGGTAGTCCAGAGAACTTTTGTCTGTATTTATTCATTTTTTGTGGTGCTGGAGAAATTTTCACTTTGGGGCATTGTTCTTTTGGGTAAATACAGGAAAAACATATTAAGGTTCATCCATATTTACTATAAATTGCATTATATACAGGTAGTCCTCCACTTACAATCACAATTGAACCCACCGACTTTGCTGGTCAGAAGGTCACAAAAGGGAAACACATGACTCTGGGACACTGCAAATGTCATAAATGTGAGTCAGTCATCAAGCATCCAAATGTAATTCACATGGAGATGCTGCAAAGATCATTAAGTGTGAAAAACGGTCATAAGTCACTTTTTTCAGTGCCGTTGTAACTTTGAACGGTCACTAAATGAACGGTTGTAAATCGAGGAGTACCTGTACTTTTTTTTCTGCAAACTTTAATATGAGTTATAATTCTGGAAGGCATGCTGCTGTGGAAATGTAGTACAGGTTCATCGAATAGTAAATGTGACTCCCAAAGAGTGATTACACACTCATTGCTTCAATCATAACAGGTAACGTGCAAATTAGATTATTCAACAGATTTCCGTACCGCACAAGTGCAGTTTGATTCCTGGTAAAAAATAAAATTCATACTGTTGACTGAATTTGTCATTGTTGTAATGGCGGATATGAAGATGTTTAAGCCACTAAACTAAAACATAATGTAATTGTTATCGATTTTGCATAAGTTCTCTTCAAAATAAACCTATGAGCCCTGTAAATTGAATTTAAATTAAATCAAGAAAACATCCTTGTCACTCTGGAGGTCCCCATTACTTTCTGGAATCTAAAAAGCTGTTCTAAGAAGCATTCTTCATCCCAACATCCTCCAGATGAACTGGGACAACATTTCCAGCAGAGTGCCAACCTCCCCCATAATGGGAGGGATAATGTGCTAAGCATATGTAGCAGCAGGAACTCTGAACTATATGGTTTCCAGTATGGTTTACATGTCCCTGTGCTTGGCTGCTATGTAGATACCAGGAAATGTTGGGGCTGTCCTGCAAAAAGGCCTCCTACAAGCTTAGTGCTAGGACAGAGAAACAATCAGTAGTAGGAATGAAAATATTGAGACTGCCCTAAGAGCAGAGACATTTTGTTTTAATTTAATTTGTTTAATTTAACCGTCCCTTTGGAACTCGCTTCCAACGGAGATTAGGACCGTCCCGAATTTACTGACCTTCCGAAAGGCTGTTAAGACCTGGCTGTGTCGAAAGGTTTGGCCTTAAGATCTTCCTCCCCCTTATGGTTGTT
>JANHGC010000946.1:0-14778 GCA_027560395.1 Boaedon fuliginosus
AGGATGATTTCAAATATGAGAAATGTGATAGAAATTAATGATGAATTGGAGTAAAATGAAGGGAGCCCAAGGCAACTCTGTTTGCAAAATGAGAAGATGTGTGTAAAAAATAAAAATAAAAAAATTTGGAAAAAAAATAGGAAGAGCCAGTATCTGAACCATGCTAATAAATAGATGATGACAGGTAATTCAAATAAAATAGACATGGGCTTGCATTTTATGTCTACATGTGTTTTCAGCTTCAAGATAGATCTACTTTCCATTCAGATCTACTGGGGAGTTCTGCTGAAATCTTAAGAATGGCTTTTCTATCCGTTTACAGACATACACTTAAAAACTTTATCCTAAATACAGATCAAAATAAACAGGAGCTTGGTTCATATGTAATGTCAATCCATAGGAACCAGTGGGTGGCTTCCCCCTCTTTTTGGTGTTATTCTTAAGCTGAAGATTGAAATCTGTACTCTTCTGCTTCCTGAAGCTAGCTTCAAGTTATTATTATGCCCAGATCAGTTACTATAAAGGGTATACAGGGAGCCCTCAACTTACAACCACAACTGAGCCAAAATTTTTCTGTTTCTAAGTGAAACATTTGTTAAATGAATTTTGCCACATTTTATGGCCTTTCTTGCTACAGTAGTTCAGTGAATCAGTGCAGTTATTAAATGAATTGTTGTTAAGTAAATCTGGCTTCCCTACTGACTTTGCTTGTCAGAAGGTTGCAAAAGCTGATCACATGACTCTGAGGCACTGCAACCGTCATAAATAGGAGTCAGCTGCCAAGCATTTAAATTTTGTTCATGTGACCAGGGGATTCTACAGTGGTCATAAGTGTGAAAAATGACCCTGTCACTTTTTCATTGCAGTTGTAACTTAGAACTATCAGTAAATGAACTATTGTAAGTCAAGGACTACCTATACAATCCTGAAACAAGCCAAGATTAGAAATGACAATTTCTTTTTAGTCGTTTAAATCAGGTATCCCTTGGGCAGGTTTCAGACTTGAAAAACTGGCGTTGGGTTTTTATCAGACAAGAAAGCAACTCTTCCAGGCAAAACTTTATTCTTCTCCTTTCTGGTTTCTTTCCAGTGGGATAGCTGAAAGGGGAAGTAATTTTGCTGTTGCTTTTGTTCAATAATCCAATTTGATCCACATCTACGCTCTGAAAGATTACAGTGATATTATATGTCATAAAACACGTAATTACAAAATTATTACTCTCACTTTCCCTCAAGTTCTACTTCAAAAGTTGTATTTTGTTGAGAATTTGCTCAAAAGATTCGAACATTGATCCAGTTTTTATTTTTTAAAAATATTTTATCTCTACTTGTAAGAATAGGATAACATAATTAGAGTATCAGCATACTACTTTGCAAAATTCTCCTCAGGGTATGAATGATAAAGAAATAGTTATTTGCTAGGCACAAGATACCAGAATATATCACATACAGGGAGTCGAGTGAAGCATACACAATTACTTTATCCGCATCCAAATATTGTTGTACTTTATGTTATTCTGTGTGTTTCCGGACAGGGTCCAATATTTAAAAAAATATTATGTAACATTTAAAATATAGACATGTTAATAATGACCATGAGAAATGGAAGAAGATCTTCATGAGCTATCAAAAGCCAAGATGAATAAAAATGTTTTTGCAAGTACCTAACTTGAAACCTTGAAGGCCATCTAGCAGCACCTCTACCCAAGAACAGGAATCTTCATCGCACCCCAGAAAAAAGGTTTAGTAGTCATTTGATTGGGCTGATCAGAAGAGTCACAGTATATCCTGAAGTTATACCCTGGAGATTTCTATTAGAAATTTTCAAAATTCCACCCTATACTGTAAATCTATGAGTTAAGATTAATATGTGCTTTATCTTTATTGTAAAGAGCTGCGGTGGTGCAGTGGTTAGAATGCAGTACTGCAGCCTATTTCTGCTGACTGACTGCAATTCGGCAGTTCAAACCTCACCAGGTTCAAGGTTGACTCAGCCTCCCATCCTTTCGAGGTCAGCAAAATGAGGACCCAGATTGTTGAGGGCAAGATGCTGACTTTCTAAACTGCTTAGAGAGGACTGCAAAGCACTGTGAAGCAGTATATAAATCTAAGTGCCTTTGGTATTGCTATCTATATACAGAAGAGAAACACACACCAGAAGGGATCACTCACAAACTGAAGACACATTAATATCCACTGGATGTGGAACAGACAGCCTCTGTTGATCACCACAGCAATCATGCTTACCTGTATGGCATTTTGATCAGTTCTTTGTTTGGAGTCTTATTATTATTGTTGTTCAATCACTAAGTTTTGTCCAATTCTTCATGACCCCCATAGACCATAACATGTCAGCCGCCCCCCACATCCTCCATTGTATCCTGGAGTTTGTATCCAGAATCATGTTCATTGCATCTCATCCTCTGCCATCCCCTTCTTTTGAGTCCTCTCTTCTCATTAGATGACCATTTGAGTATTGAGTATTTGAGCTTTAGCTTCTGTATCCTTCCAAAGAATCCTCAGGGTTGATTTCTTCTAGGATTTACTGATTTGATCTCCTTGCAGTCCAAGGATTCTAAAGATTAAATCTGCTCCAGCATCAACTTGGCAACTATTGTAGTTATTTCAACAAGGGCATTAACTAGGCTACGTGCATGGCAGAAGAACCCAGCTGCTATGTTTTGCAGTGCAGTCAACTTCTGAATCACTCAGAGGGACACTACAGCACTGTTTCCCAATCTTGGACAATTGCAGATGCATAAAGTCCAACACCCAGAATTGTTATCAAAAACTATGTTGATGGTGGCATTCTGGGATTTGAAGTCCATGCACCTGAAAATGGTCATTGTTGGGAAGTACTGATATGAGCATAAACAGATAGGCAAGGTCATAAACTGTTCCTAATTCAAGAACTGGTGTACCAACTGAAGGAAATAAAACATGCTCCATGACAGTAGGGTCACTTGTACCACTAGTGGCAATGACGTTTCTATGAATGCCTTTTTATGAATACAGTATGCCTATTTCTATAGAGCAGGAGTATCCAACTTTGGCAACTTTAAGGGCTGTGGACTAACTCTCAAAATTGCTCAGCCAGTCCAGTTAGGGAGTTGAAGTTATCAAGGTCTGACACACCTACTTCAAAGGAAATGTAAGATATTTGGGGAGATAAACTACCCTAATACCCAACCCAACTCTTAAGTCAAACTCTAACGATAAATTCTGGGAGTTGAAATTCATAAGTCTTAAAGTTGCCAAGGTTGGACACCTTGCTTTAGAGGAAGCATGAACACATTTGGAGAGGTAAATTACCATTACCCATAGAAACCGGACTATGTAAGTAAGGGTGGTACTATCTTTGAAACCATTTCCAAAAACAATGTTACTCACAGACAATAAAAAACTTATTCTGAAATCTTAAGCATGGAAAATAATCAATCTACCAGGCAACCTGAATTATAATTTCATTTCTTCAGTAATAAAAATGATAAGAAAACCCATTCAGATGGAGAGCAGCAAACTGAAAAGTGAAGCTATTTCCTATTATTTAAAAAGCCTCAAAATCTCAATCTTTGCACAGTAAGCTATTTTTTTTTATCAGTGAAAATTCTGGGAAGCAATGCTCTTCCCGCTTTTAAAAGCAAATAGAAAGAAGCACAAAAATATGTCAGGCTATTTTAAGGATTGGAAGCAGAGATCTTTGAAGTTCACAATTGTCCTGTCTTACAGAATGATGTAAAATCTTCAGAAAAGGATAAGATGAGGTCCATGAAATAACAACTTTGGGACTGTAATGAGCAAAGCCAGTAGGAAATTGCTGCAAAATGGTGGGATTATGGCCCATTTACTGAAGAAAATTGCAAGAAAATGACAGGCAGATACGTTGGCAAGATATTTCTTGTTTCTACAAATTAGCTTTTAAAGTAATCTTTAACAAGTGCTGATTTTAAATAAAGGAAAGGAAATGTATGCTTCCATGTTCTATTCTTGAAATGGATTTAATTAATATTTTTTAAATGTCTCTTCTATTTAATTTAATTCTGTAGTTTTCATTTTACTATATTTAGAGGAAAAATAGAGAGCCTTTAATCCACTCATGGTTACATACACACATGCAAGACCAGGCAAACAGTTTGTGAACTGGTTGTTTTGTTTCACCAATATACAGACCTGCAGATGTCTCATTGCATCATATGTATTGCATGTATCATATTGCTCATAGGAGAACAAACCCATCAGAACCAGATTCAGCAGTCAATCTGGGTTTGAAAGACAAGGGCCACTCTTTTGAAGTCCACATTCTGGATGAAGAGGAGCCTTGGTTTGAAAGAGGGGTAAAAGGGGCCATCTCTCTCAACAGAGGGGGAGGGAAAAGACACCACTTATCTCATGTCTGCAACACAGTCCTTTCAACAAAATTCCACCCCCATTCAGATGACCCTGAGGGCACAGATAACACCCCCCCAAGTGGCCTCAACGGCTCTCAGAGAGAGTACTAACAACCACATGACTTCAAAGCAATATGATCCTTCCATCCCCACCCCCATCCTGTCAGAACTAACACTTCTATTCCTCCACTACCACCACCATCCTCTCAGAACTGATGAAGCTTCTTGGATGAGAAGTAAAACATCTTCTTCAAGGAAAAAAAAACATTTCTTCCTCAAGAAAAAAAACGTAGTCCAATTGCCTTTTGAAAAAAAAAAGAAGGGGAAAAAAGCACCTTTAAGACCATTATAACCTGGATGACTAAGAATCTTTCTAGAGGTTTACCAGAATACATTTTGGTTACTATTTGTGCTGCCATTGCTAGGAGAGGTATATTGAATTACAATTTGAATTTAAATAGCAATAACTTCTGTTTGAAGCTGAATAGCATAGTTGATCATTGTGTACATATTCAAATTTTCAAAGTGCAACACTTCAAATGTTTCTGAATTACAGTTCTCTTCCTTTTCCATTGGCACTGAAAATAAGTCTGGTAAAAGTCCACCAACATTTAAAAATCACATCTAAAAAATACATTACATTAAACTAACTGCCTTGATGCTTGACCACACAGACATGCACACACACACATTTATTGCACTTCACAATGCTCTACAGCCCTTTCTAAATGGTTTACAGAGTCAGCATATTGCCCCCAACAATCTGAGTCCTCATTTTACCCACCTCAGAAGGATGGAAGGATGAGTCAACCTTGAGCCAGTGAGATTCAAAACTGCCAAACTGCTGGCAGTTTAGCAGTCAGCAGAATAAGCCTGCAATATTGCATTTCAACCCCTGAGACACCACAGCTCTTATAACATAATAGTTGATAACCCAGTGTTACCCGGTATAGTTGGGCATGACACTGTTAATAGCTCTATGTGTCACACTGTTCCTTTCCTTTCCCTTCCTTTCTCTTCCTCCTTTTTTCCTTCCCTTCCTCCTTCCCTTCCCTTCCCTTCCCTTTCCACTTAGCAATAGCACTTATATACTGCTTTATAGTGGTTTCCAGCCCTAAGTAGTTGACAGAGTCAGGCTCTTGCCTCCAACAATCTGGGTCCTCATTTTACCCACCTCGGAAGAAAGGACGGAAGGCTGAGTCAAAACTGAGCTGGTCAGGATCAACCTCCTGACAATGAGCAGAGTCAGATTTCAATACTGCGTTGTAATCATTGTGCACACCTGCCCACTGGTTCAAGGTTGACTCAGCCTTCCATCCTTCCGAGGTGGGTAAACCTCCTCCATCTCCGCCCCCAAGGTGGTAGCTCGCTCACTCGCTTGGCCGGCCACCTGCTGCCTGGGCAGTCTGGCCATGCAGCTCTCCTACCCCTCGACCTCACTTGGGCAGGTGGCTTTAAGCCCAGCAGTAGAGCCCCAACTCGGCAGCCCCTGGCTCCTCCTCACTCTCCACTGACATTGGGGCACTGCAGGAGTGTGGTTGAGTCCGGCCACCCAGGTGGAGCAAGCAGGGCCACGTGTGGAGCCTCCACCTCCCAAGTGTAGAAGAGGAAGGCAGCCAGGTGGGGGGAGGGAAGTGGCTGGGCTGGCCTGGTGTGGGGATTGCAGCAGAGGGACTACAGGCTGGGTGAGGCAGGTATTCCGCCCCGTGCCAGCAATTCCCGGCAGGCATGGGCACTCCTGCCACCTGTGCCTCTGTGTCCTAGTGATGTGTGCTGCTGGGCTGGATTTGCTACCATGGGCGGTGTCATGCTGCTCTCTGGTGCTCCTTGTGGTGTATGTAAGGAAAAAGGTAACGGTAGTCTTGAGGAAAGTCCTGGGGGTCAGCACTTTGCCACTCTTTTTAGGTGGCAAAGACCCACCCCCAACTGCATGTGTGACACCCACAGTGCTTGTCTCCAGAGGCAAATTATCTGCATGGCAAGTTTGGGCCAGATTGGTGCAGGCATGCAAGACTGTATAGGGCACATACATACACACCCACACACAGTCTGCTTTGTATATATAGATAGATGGCATACCATAAAATAGTCAGATTTTAAAATAAAATGTAAAAATGTAAAATGTAACAGGAAATAAAGCCAAACCCACAGCTAAGAACTGAAGCATATATTTCCCAGTTTAAATGACAGCAGAGCAAAAGTTGTAAAAGTGGCTGCTGACAGTTGGAAACACATCTGCAAGTAGATCATAAAAATTTTCAAGGTTGGAGCCCTTGAGTTCGCCTACCATAAGTAATTTAGCCCTGATCTCATTGTAAATAGGGAAGAGAGGGTCCTACTGGATAATATCCTCCACTGATTGTACCATAAAGGCAGAGATGTTACAAAATGTTACAAAATTTCCCTTCCAGATACCTGGAAGGCATGGTCTGCTAGCAAAAGGATGCAACAACCACTCATTCTGTAATGGTTTGAACTTGCAACAGTACTGAAGTAGCAGTACTTATAACCAGTCCTCAGAATTCTGGCCATCATAGCATCCCTGCAGACACAGTTAAAATCTAGATCAGGGGTCCCCAACCTCTGGGCCACACCCACTAATGGGCCATGACCTATTTGGAATTGGGCCACATGTGTGACTGGCTAAAGCAGGCAGACGCAAGTCAACTTGCACAAGTGGTGAGCCGGTGGACAATCTGTCCTGCCATTTGCTCAAGGGCTGCATGTGTGTGTGTGTGCCAACCCACTATCATGTGGCCCAATTCCCCTCTCCTTCCCCCCAGCTGAGTCACCAAGCCATAAAAGCTGGGGACCACTGATCTAGATGATTAGCACCTGCGTCATAATTATGATGTTACAGCATCTCATGGTCACTATTTGCAACCTTCTTTTCCAGCTTCTGACAAAGCAAAGCCAATAGGCCAACAGGGGGTTGGAAATGGTAACTGCATACTGTCCTTGCTTAAACAACTCACAGTGATTTGCTTAATGACGGCAACCAAGAGCACTGGAATTTCCATTCTTAAGTGCTTCAGTCACATGATGTTGTGCTTTATAACCATATCATTTAGCAATGTCAGCTCCAGATTCCATGGTTGACATTAACTGAGGTCTACC
Organism: Boaedon fuliginosus; assembly: GCA_027560395.1. Classification (NCBI taxonomy): domain Eukaryota; kingdom Metazoa; phylum Chordata; class Lepidosauria; order Squamata; family Lamprophiidae; genus Boaedon; species Boaedon fuliginosus. The sequence continues at coordinate 7,506 of JANHGC010000946.1, forward strand.
TGTACATGTATATATACACACACGCAAAGACTGTACATATAAATACATCAAAATGTCATCCATTTCCCACAAAGATCTGGCAGTTTATCTCACAAACAAAGTGACTTCAAAACAGTTGATAAGGTTGCTTAAAAGTCATTTTATTGTTTTGGTTCTGTTGCAAAAAAGACTCATAGAGGACACTATCTATCTCTCCTTTACAGAATTTAGTCAAAGAGCTTTGTAGGATTTATCACATTTTAAAAACTCTGAAAGGCTTGTGTTTTTTTCTCCAGATGGCTTCCATTATCCCATCTAAATTATGTGATTTAATTTGTAACATGATATCATGTAAAGACATAGTAGCATCATGGGGTTGTCTTAAAATAATAACTAGCTAGGATTTTGCAAAGGAATTAATGATTCCTATAGGGTAGTGCTTTAGGCAATTGGATGATTTTTTTCCTGTGTAATTATTGCAAGTAGTTATTTTTATATTCTGTTAATTCAATACCCCAAAAACCTTTCTTTTCAGGCACAATATACTGTATCTATCTGTCCTTCCATCCATCCATCCATCCATCCATCCATCCATCACTAAAACACTCATTCCTTTTTTCTAGATTTCCATGGCTGTTTTGGAAACTGCTGTTGGTTATGTTCACATTAATGTGGTGGAGTAAACCAAAAGAAGCTCATGAAGCAGTTGTGAAAGACTAGAAGACAATGCAGCTGTTTTAATTGTTTAAATAAAGGTAGCTACATACATTTCTGAACATTGTAGAGCACCACTTTTGAAGCATTTACACATTGTGCATTTACCTCAGAATAAGTTCTACACATTACAATAGACTTACTTCCAAGGAAATAGACACAGGATTGAAAAGAGTGTGAAAGATAAGAGAAATAGATATTTAAAAAAATTAGTATGGGTTCTTTTTCTCTCTTTTAAGTTTTCAGAGCTCAGTCAACTGACTAAGTGAAAAATTTTCTATTTTTTTCCCTAAAAACTCTGAGTGGACATGCAAAAGTAGCAGGGAAGTCTCCTTGTTATCTAATGTAATTGCAATTAGTGTGTGTGCTTGTCTGTAATTGGGCATACACCCTTTCATTCAATAGTTGGCAACCCCATTCCTGACTAACATCAAAACTCATCTTGACAATCTGGCTGTTCTAATGAGTTTTACAGTTACGCTATTTACTTTTGTTTTAAAACTTTATTTTGCATTAAAAATCTATGTGGAAACAATTGAACAGCATTTTTTTTAAACCTAAACCAACTCTTAAGGTGTTGTCAATTTGTGGGATTGAACTATAAGAAAAGGGGTTACTTAATGTTTCTTCCAAACATTTTTCCATTTAAAATTCTCCTCCCTTTTCCCTCAACTGCTGTTCTCCGTGCGGGATAAAATATATATTCCTTTCCCTCCCTCTCCTTACTCTGCAGATGACAAAGCTCTTTGAATCATTCAGAAGCATAAACAGTAGAGAGAAACAGTGAACACACACACATATATACACACTACAAGGTTACCAGCTTGTTCCTTCACTTAAACTCTTAACCTCAAAATAATGCTTTTGTGTTTTTTTAAAAAAATATGAGAGAAATATCCTCCTAACTCTGTCTTATGTATCATTTGGAGGTTAAACAATTGGGATATCCCTTTAAAGGCTCAACCTTCTGAATATCATTCACAGATATTTACACTGGCTTAATATTGTTAGTGATAAATAATAGATCAAGCTGAGGGGGCCTTGGTGCTCTCTGAGCTTGTTTTCTTGCAGATGTTTCATTACCCAAACTAAGTAACATCGTCAAAGGCATTTATAATTAATCCTATTGCTTCAACTCTTGATAACATACCTAACCTCTTTTCTTAAGTTTCCTAATGTTGGTCAGGCTTATATTAGATTGGCTGGCCAAATATATTATCTGACTGCTTTTGGAATTACCCTGTTTCCTATACAATGGTTTTAAAGGAGCAAAACATTTTCACAACGCAGACCAACCCCTTAGAACCTCTCACTCCATACCTGTGTTTGTCCACTAAGGAATTAGACCCCCTTAGTTTTAGTGTACTCTGCTGAATGCCCAATCAATGAACAGACACGTATCTTCCATCTAAGGTTTGATTCTGCATCAGCTTACTGACCTGGAATGCATTAGCAAGATCTATCTGGATGAGGGCCAGATAATCTGGATAATCATTCCCTACCTAAGCTTACTCTGGCTTTCACAGCAAGCCAAATTTTGTCAAAAGAATGAAAGATGCATTGTGACTCCTCCTCTTACATACTTGGGAGATTTGTGAGGTAAGTATGAAAGGGATGGCGTTTGTAATTTCCCCTCCTCTCCTCTCCCTTTCGTGGCTACTTTGTGCAGCGAGACCAAATTTCCAGAATCACTAAATGTTAGAGTGGTGCATGCTGTGTGTGTGTGTGTATGTGTGCAGGCATTCAGGTAATTAATTCATATTGTTATTCAAGCTGAGTGGTGAATGTCAGCTGCTTTTCAATTTACATTAGGAATTCCATTCCTTCCATTACTGTTCTGCCATTCAGGCCACCATGCTCCATCCATTTCACTGAGTGGGAAATATTAGATTTTTGCTGACCAAACAATTGTATTGTGAACAAAAAGCCTTCAGAGATCCCTCAGCTGTTTCTAAACAGGGCGATATGTGTACATGATCAATTGAATGCCAGAGAACATTATGAAGGATGGGAATATTGTAGGTAGCGGTAGGAGGACTTGATGAGGTTTTGACAAATTGTGTGTGTGTGTGTGTGTGTGTGTGTGCATGGATGGGTGGGGAGGTGATTCTCTTCTACAAGTACCCCCTAAGAATGAAGAAGCATTGTAAAATGTCCAGCTATTTGAAGGATGTTGAAAATGGGGCAATTTTTAAAGGAAAAAAACCCTTGACTTTTGAAGCATGGAAAGATACAGAGGAGAGACAAATAATAAAGTAATATGTAGTTCTATTGTTTGGCTAACTGATTATGTTTCAGGTAACTTGTCCTCCAGACTGTGACTATAAATCATTCTGAGGTGATGGAAGGTGTAATATAAAAAAATTCATAAGAAATAATAAATATAGAAAAAAATAGAGTATCTATACTCAAGCACAGTGTTCAATGCAGCTATATAAATGTACATATGTTATGAAGATTGTATATAATGCCAGAAAATTGCAATACTGGCTTGAAAAATTGATTCATTGTGGTTCTGTGGCTTTGCTATTGACAGTTGCTTTACTCACTAGTAAAACTGGATAAATCCTTTTAAAATATTTTTTATCAGAAAATAGCAAAGGATTGAGCAGGCAAAGCTTGATTTAAACGGAGAAAGCACAGTATTGTTTGAATTGCTGGTTTCTGGGGACTACAAGTACGTCTTGATGTAGTTTTCTTGGCACCAAGGCAGAAGGGAGTTGCCACTTAGGTTTTTTTTCCCAACCTAAAGGGAAACCATGCATTTTTTAAAAAAGGTCTGGGAGACAAACAAGAATGTTCACTGATTTCTAATCAAATTAGGTGGGAATGAACTCAGAAAGAATTCTCGACCACCTTCGAACATTAGAGAATGATGAATAAAGCTCTCCCGTTCTCAAGGGGCTATTTTCGATTTAGTTCTCTCGTCCTGAATCATGTGCTCCTTGATGTTGCTAGGGCCTTATTTATCATGCCCTTCACTGTGGCATTTCAACACCAGCTTCCACTGAACGCCACTAAAACATATGGAAGGATTTGCAAGCCTGGGCTTGTTACTAGCAAAACGGAATGAAAGCAGAGCTTTTGGGGGATAAATAGATTGAAGCTGTTCTGATTCCTGGAAGCTAACTGCCACATTATTAACATCTTAAACCAAGGTATCCATGAAATGAACAAACTATGCCAGTAAGACCCAGGGTGACATATATTTTTTTTTAAGGAATGCTTTTGGAGGTTATATACAAATTAGACTGAACTGAAAGCCAAATGGGAATGTAACATTTCCTGGTCTTTCTCTGCTGCCTGCTATGAAGCAGAGACGGGATCAGTCATGCGGTATGCACGGGAGGACTGTATCTCTAAGGGAGTTGTCATTTCTAAAGTTGTGGGAGCTTCATCACTGGAGGCTTTCAAGAAGAGATTGGACTGCCATTTGTCAGAAATGGTGTAGGGTCTCCTGCTTGGGTGGGGGGTTGGACTAGATCACCTACAAGGTCCCTTCCAACTCTGTTAATCTGTAATCCAGAAAAAGGATTAAAAGTAGAAAAACAAAGACTCCTAGGATTTACATTCCCCACTCAAACTGTAAGGACAGGACAGGACTTTTAAGACATAATAGGTTTAACCCACCATTATTAGAATAGCAAAAGACACAAGGCTCATTACATTGCAAAAACCCCTGGAGCATCTCATAACCCTATAAAACTCTATCCATTCACCCAGACAAGGGGTCAGCCACTCCCAAAACATTTGCTGCTATCACTGAAGTTTTTGGAAATAAAATAAACCTTCTTTCCATGCAGTCAGCCTCCATTTTATTTCCACCACTTTTCTCCCAGCCTGGAACCGGACCGGATTTTTCTTTCTAAAATTTGGCATGCCAGATGGTACTCCAAGCTAACCTGACCAATGGACCTGGCCTGGATAAGCTTCCACCTTGCTGGCAGCAGACTCCCTTGTGTCTATGGGTGGGTTCTCCAGATCGTCCCCATTTGGAGAAAAGGTAATAAAGGGAATTTTGAGTCTTGAGCACAAAAGGCTGCTTGGAAAGAAGGTGACTACCTCTAAATTTTAACTTTTAAAGCCCAGGAGAGCAAGGGAAATGTGTGTATGCCTGTGTGTGTGCGCAAGAGGACCCTTCTTCCAACCACTGCTCAATCCTGCTCCCTTTGTGATTTTCCTAGCTGCAAACATATCTGTTCAACTGACAGACCTGGGAAGCAAGGGGTGTTGGCCAGAGCACAGGACCTCCTGTAGGGAGAAGGGAAGCTATGTGAAGGAAGAACAGGATGTGAGTGAGAGAGGCTAACCTGAACAACTTGCTGAGAATCATTGAGCAAAGTCCCATTTAGTAGGAGGTGCCTGTACTTACTGCTAAGAAAGCTGCAGGTCCTTCCAGACTCCCTTGGATCTAAAAACCATGAGGAAAGTAAGGGCATGGAAGGAGGTGCCAATAGTCACTGCAAAAGGAGCAGCAGGTTCTCCTGGCCCCCTTTTTGGTCTGAAAACCATAGGTGGGTGTTCCCTTGAAAGGAGGCGTCCTTACTCTGATAAGAAACCAGTGTCCCCCCCAGACCCATTTTTGGGAGGGCTGGGGGGGTCTGAAAACAGTCAAGCAGGAGCGGAAGCTTGTAAGGAAGCTTGGCCACAAGGGAGACCCAGCAGAGACAATTGAACATCAACATCAGAATTAGGGGAACGTGGGAAGCTTTAGCTCAAGTGTCTCAAGAGGACCCTCTCTAGGAGACTTGCTCGATGGCTGGAATGAGAGGTTGTTGCCCATCCTGGCTGGTATGAAGAAGAAATGAGTAAGGAAGTTATGCAAAGAGATGGACTTTGCTCAGGGATGCTAGGAAACCAATTTGGCTAAATAAAAGTACTTAAAAGAAAAGAAAATTGATCCCTTCTAGATTTTTGCCTTTCTAATTAAGTTAACTGAAATTTATGATGAGAATGACCAAGGTGTGTAAACCTGAGAGTTCTACTGTCCTTTTCTTTCTCTTTGCCTTGTCTTTGTGTGTGTGTGTGTGTCTTTGTGTGCCCTTGAGGTAATTGTAACAGTTAAAAGTCTCTAATCCATGGAGACAAGAATTTTAAATTCTATTGGAAAATAATGTTAAAATAAGTAATAAAAAGAAAAATACCTTCAGCATAGTTTGCTTGACCAGCAAAAACAGGATGAAGAGAACTGTGCCCCCTTTTTCCTTTACTCTCTGTACCTTTAAAAACAGCCCAAGGTTCTCAGGAGGGAATGTTTTAAGTTCATTTAGAGGAAAAGTTTTATTTGTGCATTTTCTGTTTGTGTTGTGTTATATCTTGATTCTTTTCCTGAAACATGAGGTGTGTCCATCCACAGGAGCTTCATGAACTCAAACTTACTCACGTAGAAAAACAATCTTCTTATCAAATTACTTTTCTTATCCTATCAGTAATCAGTAAAATTACTATGGAACTAATCCTGGAACATATAAGCATTTTTCAAAAATAACGTGGTCTTTTCATCTAAACTGTGTATTGATAAAACTGGGCCAAATCCTGTCAGGATGTTTAGATATTGTAAAACAAATGTTAAAGGTAGATTCTCCATGCCCCTCACAAATTGTACACATTAAACTATCGGTACTAGGCTTATAAAATTATTTGGAACTTTCAGCACTCTCTGCCAGTCACTAAATCCTCTTTAATATCTGCTTTACAAAATGTATGCATTTTTTCAGTTTCAGAGATGGCACCCTTCATCTTTTCTCTTTCACCACCAGACATCTTTTGCCTTATTACCAGAATCCAGCTTCTCTTGTTTTCTCATCTGTGGTGTCCCCATTTTGTTGTGGCTGGTTTATCTGTTTCTTTAACAACTGCAATATTAATGTCATTTCAAACCCTGCCTGCAAGCTATCCACCCCATTACAGATCTCTATCTCTTATTCTCCATTCCTCATGTCAGACCAACAATGCCTCTTCTGGGAGGGTCACCCAGAAAGGGGGAAGGAAGTCTTGTTCTCATATCTTTCAGCCTTACACAGATGACTCTGCAACCTTTGGAAACAGTGTAGAGCACACTGACCCAGATGTTGCCTCCAGAAGAGACCCTCCATCCATTTGAACCAGGGAATTGGGTTTGGATCCGGTCATCTACTAGAAAGTCATCACTGCAACCAGAATGGAACAGACCTTCCCAAGTCTGAGTGCACCAAGCCAAGCCCAACACCACCCATCAGACTTAAAAGAGAGGACCCTGAGATAGATACGTGGAGACTAAAGATTCTCTTTGAAGCTTCAGAAGACAACTGGAAAGACTATTTATTTATTTATTTAAATTTATACTCCACCTCATTTCCCCGATCAAGGGGAACTCGAGGTGGCTTACAGCAGATAAAAAACACAATGATACAATATAAAAAAGAAAATCATCAACAATCACACTCACAATCATCCAAGGGGGGGCATAATTAATTCCAGGCCTTCCGACAGAGCCAGGTCTTTGTTGCTTTACAGAGCGCCGGAAAGGTGGGGATGGTCCTGATCTCTACAGGGAGCTGATTCCAGAGGGTTGGCGCCACCACAGAGAAGGCCTTAGCCC
>JANHGC010000946.1:115581-128013 GCA_027560395.1 Boaedon fuliginosus
GCTCAAAATTGGAAATTGGCAGAGATCCCGTCTGAGGAAAAAATAAACCAAAAAATAATGGCGGGTGCAGAAATGGATCGATTAACACAGATTTTAAAAGATAGAAGGGACTCAGTTTACTATGAAGTATGGGAAAAGTGGTATACATGGATAGAAGAAAGAAATAGAATGAGTTGGAGTTAGGAAAAGAAGAAGAAAATATGGAAATAAGATTTAAACAAATATTGAGTATCGAAAACGATTAATGTAACGATGAAACCATTAGCAGCGACAAGTTAAAATAAGGAAGCCAGATATAGTTTCAACACTTATTGTAGAAAGAACAATAATGAAAATGAAATTCTAGCTTATTTCTCTTAGAGTATAATTGTTAGTGCATTAGTGGTCCAGATTGAAATAGGTTGGCAAGTATTGTATAAAAGATATTTAGTATGCGATATATATATGTCTTGTCTTGTGTTATGTGTGTTTGTTTTTAAAACTTGTAAAATAAAAACTTTTATATTAAAAAAGAAAAGCATAGTAAGAACGCTTTGCCACTTTTATCGCCACTAAATAGGTCTCAATATAAGCTCCTAATAGTGTTTGGTCACATTCGGATTTCCCCTTCTTCCAGCAGCGCTCTAGACGTCTCGTCTGATGCTTCATCCCCCGGAGCTCCTCAGTAAACCAAGGAGACTTCCGGGTCTGCGAACAGTGAGAGGTCACAAAGGCACAACACGATCCAAGGCCCCGGCGGCGGCATTATTCCATGCAGCCACCAGGGACTCACCAGGAAACCCAATTGGGTCCATTAGGCGCCTGGGGTGGAACCACCTAGTCAGTCCCGCCTCCCTGCGGGGTGTGGTGGGTGTCAGGAAATCCAATTGAATCAGGGAGTGATCTGACCATGATAAGGGTTCAACAACTATATCCCCCCAATACCAGATCACGGCGCCAATGCTCTGAGATAAAAACTAGATCGAGTGTGTGTTTCCCCTATGAGTCGGACCCTGAACTACTTGGGTCATTTCCATGGTTGCCATGGAGGCCATGAACTCCTGTACTACATCCGAAGAGTCCCCCAGGAACGGCAGGTTGAAGTCCCCAAGCACCATCAGCCTGAGAGACTCAACTGCCAACCCGGCAATCCCCTCAAGCAGCACAGGCAGAGCTGATGCAACGCAGCTGGGAGGCAGGTACGCTAGCAACAGACTCAACTGAGCCCCTGAGTCCAGCTTCAGAAGAAGAGACTCACACTCGTCCATCTCTGGAGCTATGCCAACCCCTGGACAGAGATCCTGATGCATTATTACAGCCACCCCACCACCCCTGCCCTGGAGTCGTGGCTGGTGCAAGACCTGAAATACTGCATCTAGTTTTGGTCACCAGATTACAAAAAAGATGTTGAGACTTTGGAAACAATGCAAAGAAGAGCAACTAAAATGATTAAAGGCCTGGAGACAAAAACAGGAATTGGGTATGGCCCGTCTAGAAAAAAGAACTAGAGGGGGAAATGATAGAGGTATTCCAGTATTTGACAGGCTGCCACAAAGAAGAGGGGGGTCAGCTTATTTTCCAAAGCACCAGAAAGCAAGACAAGAAACAATGGATGGAAACCAATCAAGGAGAAAAGCTACTTGGAATCAAGGAGAAATTTCCTAACAGTGAGGACAATTAACCATTGGAACAGTTTGCCTTCAGAAGTTGTAGATGCTTCATCACTGGGTTTTTTAAAGAAAACACTGGACAGCCATCTATCTGAAATGATATAGGATGTCCTGCTTGAGTAGAAAGTTGGACTAGAAGACCTCCAAGGTCCCTTCCAGCTCTATTCTGATTAAAATATGGCTGAATAGTTCTAGTAGCAAATGAATCCTCTGAATTTAGGGATTCAGGAAATCATATGAATATTGAAATTCTGTACCCATATTTTCTATGGTAAGAAATAAGCTCAGTGAATTTAGACCAAATAAAAATGAGGCATTTCCAAAGGAAAAACAAGCAAATAAACAACAAACAAACTTTGATAGATTGAAATCTTCAATTTATGGAATCACTTGCCATATCCTTATGTTACATGGATTGTTAAACCTAATCTTCTGCTTCTCTCTCATTTTGAACTATTTGCCTGAGTGGTAACTTGTCTCCTTTCTTCAACTATTGCTCTCTCTGGGGAAATTAAGAATGTGAAGTGGAAGAAGATCTAAGCTTCTATAACCCATGAACAGATATTCTAAATCAGAATCCTATATACTGCCAATACAAATATTGTTTTTAAATTTAACAAGAGATAGGTAAGATTATCTCAGAATAAGCCAAACTAGCACATGTCTCTTTTAGTATTATGAGTAGTACATTAATAGGAAGGTGAAGGGGTAAGGAGGTGACGATTAAGATTTGGTTAGGTTGAAAGGGTGCTGTTAAACTGTCAATCAAGGCCGGGACTGTCTGAATCCAGTAACTGGCATTCAGTTTCAAAAATAACTACAACAAAGACTGACCTCATTTCCCAACAGATTCAGGCTTACTTTTCTGTGTGTGCGCATCTTGCGAGCTATTTGTCTTTCTGTTCTGTTTACTGCGTGGTTTGTAAATACAAGCTTAGAAAAAAACATATATTTTATATACATGTTTTAAACATAAGGCTGAGACATTACTGAAGGATAGAACAATAAGAGATTATGAGTATTCCACAGTGTTTGATAGCAACCTAAACGGTTCTTGCGGGGTGGTGGTGGTGGAGGACTTGATGCTGTAGATTCTCATTCATTACATACGTTTTATGGAAAGTTCCAAGAAAGTCTGTCTAAATTCAGTTTTTATATTAGTATTGTTTGTTCTATTTCCTCATCAACAATTTTGTCATTTCTGTGAATTTTGTAAGTTGCATTCCATGCAGATAGTCTTCAGTCTGTTGCTAGTTTTAAAATTATTATTATTTTATATCACTATTAATGTTTTTATTGAGTTATAAAATATTATAAAATACAAAATACAAAGTAAATAGAAAAGCTGTGGTGGGTGTGGGGCAAGGGAAAGAGAAGAGGAAAGATAAGAAAAGGAAAAAGAATCATTGACTTCCAATTCTCTCTGTTACAGTAAAATAAGGCATTAATATCAAATCACAGTTTTTTGCTTTTTCATAATAATATGAAAAAGCCATTTCTATAAAGATCTATCAGTCTAATCAGTAAATTCAAAAGTCAGAGTTTCATTTTTCTCCACATCAAGCATGAAGTTCTGGAGTGGTCTCCACGTGGGAACAAAAGTACTTACGGTATATATTTTTCTTTAACCAAAGTGGTCAGTTTTGTCATTTCAGCCAACTCCATCAACTTCTAGAACCATTCACCCATAGTAGTTTGTTACTAGTTTTGTATTTGTCATCTGCAATAATATTTAGCAAGTAGCTTTATAGTGTTTTCCATTACTGATTGTATCTTGTGGTTGTCCCAGAAACAGCAAAAAAGTTATGTGCTTTTCTAAAAGTTGTAATGTTAAGGAAGAAGAGGAAAGGAGGAGAGGAGGTTGATTTAAAAAAAAAAATCTTTGTTTTAGGCACAAAACTGATTTTATATTGTTTTCACATTTCAACTGAAAAAAATCAATATTACTGAAATCAGAATAAAAGATTGTAACAAGCCACAGAAGAATACCATAGTTACAATTCTTATTTATTTCTTCTTCAGTACTAAAACAATGTTTTGATGTTGCAATTTTGTTTTCTGTACAAACATGTGCAAATAATTTTACAAATAGATTTTATACATTATTTTCATGTATATAATAATCTATTCTTTCAAAGCTTATCTTTAGAAAAGAAAATTGCAATGTAAAATGCAGGAAGAAAAATAGTGAATTTTAAATAGGTATCAGATTGCAATATTATGTACATTAACATTTGAATGAGACCTAAGTTATGTCCTATCCCTACACCAAAAACCTGCAATTTTAACTGATCCACACATGGCATTTTTTTTACCACAAATAATTTCTATACTACATGGTATGTGCTCTTTAATTTGAAGAGCAGGGCATGTACATACTGGTAGTGGTAATAGTATATGCTGCAATTAATACGTGGATGTCCAATGAAATTGGAAGCAATAACCCTCAGAAGTCTGGATATGTTTATATAAATATTTTTGTTCTTTTTGGACAATGAATATGGACATTTAAGAGTCCAAGGAATAACTCCTTAAGATCCACCTTCTATAAATTACAGTTTATCATAAGAATAAATTATATGAAGTTGTTCATATAGTTATCTAGTTTGATACTTTTAGATCCTTTGCTTCTGCAATTTGATAAGTACTAATTAGTTTTACTGTTTAAGAGTGAAGACTGATTTCTGAAATAAATATATAATAAATATATATAAATAAAAAATTCTTACTTTGTATTTCTTTAGATATAAAACCAATGGGTACCTTTTCTGCTATTTTTAATTCTTCCTCCTCCTATTTTTCCACAATTCTTGTTCTTTTGCGTTTAAATTGATACAGTTCACACGTTCTTACATTGTTTGCACTTTAACACTTTTTATAAAGATAACATTTTCTCTTACAATATGTGGTTTAATTTATTTTACACCCTAAGGGCAATATGATTGAACCTGAGAAAATGTTTTCATTCCAAATAAATATCTGCATTTCCAAGAATCACACTATTTGACTTAATCTCCTTGGAATTGGAACCATTTTTATAAGTTACTAGCTGATTACCCGGCTTTGCCTAGGTATAGTCGTCCGCTGGCTCCTCCGTCCTTGCTCCTGGCACCTCCTCCATGCCCACCTCTGCCACCTCTGCCCCACCTCCACCGCTGCCTCCTCCATCCCCCCGCAGTGCTCAGCACCACGCGGCCTAACCTGGTCCCAGCAGCTCAAAGTAGCCTCTTCCATCCCTGCTCCTGTCCCTCCACTGCTGCCTCCCCCTGAAGGCCACTGCCACCACCACTTCAAAATATCACCTGGACTGTGCATGTGGGATGCACGGCCTCATGATGCTCTCTAGCACCCCTTGTGGAGTGCCAGAGAAAATTTTACTTGCTTGCCTGTCAGTATTGATGGAGGTGGACACTTTGCTACCCTTTTTAGGGAAAACAGACAGTTCGATAGCATGTCTGACCCCCTCAGTGTTTGTCACTCGAGGGTAAGTTAGCTGTGGGGCATGTTTGGTTGAGATTGGTCTAGCCATTTAAGAGCATATACGGCGCCTGCGTACACACACACACACACACACACACACACACACACACACACACACACTCTGCTGGTGGTGATATATATATGGGTTTTTTAAAAAAAACTCCTGAATTGTTGTCAAGAAACTATTGAAGCTGATTTAAAAAATGAATTGTCTATTATTTCTGAGCCTTGATTTTCTATACAAAATAATGTAGAACTTAAATATATTGCAGAAGCTGCAGTAAAGAATATATCTACTCTTTATTTTTAGTCAAAAATTTGCTTCTCCAGAATACTCTTGATTAGTATCAGGATACTATAAATACTATAAAAGATACAGTATTATATTTCTCCCAAATCAAGGTATACCTATAAGCCCAACAAAATTCAGTTAAAACAGCAACCTAAATGTAATGCAGCTACTAAGTTAATATTGGCAAGGGATTCAGACAAATCTGCATATCAGCTTGTCAGAGAGACACAGCTGTCCATCTCTTTCTGTGTCAGATTCATAATTAGCACCTTGCCTCTAGGGATTGTGAATGTTATATAAATCTCCTGCGGCAGCCAGTGACCCTTCCTAAGCAGGGTTGATTGGTGTTATTAGATAACATCTGTGTGAAAACATATTATTGTGAACTGAGATGAGTTTGTTTCTTTCAGCATGGTTGATAACTGCAGTTCAATAAGCCTTTCCCTTAACAATAAAATGAAGAGCCAAATGGTTCAAACTTATCCTATGAGCTTTTAAAGGCATAGTGTGATACTGTCATAATGTCACAAATGACAACAAAGCCAGTTATCAGTTTAAAGCCAATTTTCTCAGAGTCTGGGTTCAGACAGTAGGTGAGAATCAGAAATAAAGTGATGAATATAAGAATACTAGCTGATGACCTGGCCTTGTTTGGGTTTTTTTATTGGACTGGCAACTTCCTTCAACCTTCTTCCATCCTACCTTCTTTCCTCCCTCCTTCCTTATGTCCCTCACTACTACTTCCCTCTGTGTTTGTTCCTCCGTCCCTCCTTCCTTTCTCCCTTCCTCCTCCCTCCTTCCCTCCCTCTTTCCTTAGCTTATTACCTGGCTTTGGCTCAGTATTTATGTATGTGTGAGTGCTCCTCTTCTTCCCTCTCCTCCTCTTCTTTCCCTTTGTCATCCTGTTCATCATTATCTTCCCAGTCCTCCTCCAGTCCTCATCTTCTTGTCCGTCATCTTCCTCATCTTCATGTTCTTCTCATCTTCCTCCTCTTCTTCCCCCTCTTCCTTCCTCCTCTTCTTCCACACTCTTCCTCCACTGTTGTTATTTTGTTGTACCTGAGAGAAGATATCTTTGGCTTCCCCAAAGCTCCTCCGCAACCACAGGCAGTCCAGGGCGGAGGTGATCTCCATGCGGAAGAGCTCTGAGAGGCAGGACCTCTCCCACTGTGCCGTGGCACTGGATGGGCGTGGGGCTCCTGCTGCCCCCTCCCCACCACTCCGCTGCCAGTTACCTGGCCAGGACACAGCATAGAGGGTGAGGTCCTGGCTCTTGGAGCTGTTCCCCATGGGAATCACTTCCGCCGCAGATCGCCTGTGGCTGTGGAGGAGCTTTGGGAAAGGTGAGGATGTCTTCTCTTGGGTACGACAAAATAAGAACAGTGGAAGCTCTTTGGGGAAGCAGTGCATGGAAGGGCCCAAAGATCTCACAAAGGCTCTCCCAAGGGGAAGGGTGATGGTCTGCAGGTCTCCTGCACTGCTGGGGCAGGGCGTCTGCAGGGCTTCAGGTGCCTCCCCCCTGCCGCTCGGCTTCCAGCAACTCTGGGATCAATCATCTCAGGTCCAGGCTGTTCTGTGGAGATCACAGCACCTTTGGTCAGAGTGGGTGGGCTTTTGGCACCCTCCAGGCTGGTTTCTTAGTCCATGGTCATGACCGTGGGGGCAGAAGTGGGCTACAGGGAAAGGGACCGTGAGCATCCTGCCCCATTTTCCTGGCTGCTGCTTCTGTCCCTACAGGCATGACCATAGACTACAAACCCAGCCAGGAGTGCAGCAAAACCCCAATTGGCCTGATAGAAGGTGCTGCCGCTCCAACAGGCCTGCCAGGGGACCTGAGGCCATTGAGGCTGGATGAGCAGAGGCATGGCAGCTGACTACTTTCAGAATGCCAGCTCCCTTTCAAATCTGGGCATGCGCAGTGGAGCAGAATTCTGCTTGTTTAACTGAATGTTGCCTGTTTCAAATCTGCACATGCGTAGCGGAGAATTTGTGTTTATTTTGTGTTTTTACCCCCCAAAAGGGATCAAAAACAGACCCTACCTTTTGCAGACCCTGACAGTGCTTTTCTTACTACGCTTTTCTACCTATCTGGCAAGTTTGAGGTCGATTGGTACAGAACTGAAAGTTTGTATAAAGCACATATAAACAAACACCTCTCTTTTATAGATACAGATAATATTTTATATCTGTGTGCGTGTGTGTGTGTGTTTAAATTAAATTGTTAAATATAAAACATTGCTAAATTCAGAGAAATATAAAATATCAAAGGATCATTCCATGCCAATTTTGCATATTAATTAAGGACATGTAAATCAAATCAATCAGTATTATAATCAAAACAAAATATTCAAGGTTCTACAGCACACCCTGTCAACAGCATAATCTATGGCTTCTAGAAAAATTAAAACCTTCTAGATTAGGCCGTTAATGATTAGCAAAATCCTTCCCATGATTGCATTGACCTCTAATAGACCCAAAGTTATACTGCAGGGCTGTCAAATTCCCGGCCCACAGGCCAGATGTGTCACGTGCTGGCCATGCCCTACCCAGTTTAGCAAAGGGGGGGTCCCGATATGTCACATGACACCACTGTGACGACATGAGTTGGACACCTCTGCTCTACTGAATTGAATACTTATATCATGAAACAAATCTTATTCTGACTGCTTTAGAAATAAATAGTCCTAATAAAATTTCATTTTTGTTGAGTTCTTAAAATCAGCCGGGGGTGGGGGGAAGATTTATTAAAGGGACTGCGTGCTTTCTGCCTTTTCTAAAAGTTTATTTATTTATTTTTGCAAAATTTCATTGGGAGTATACACACCATCTTCCAAGCCTCTAGCGAGCAATGAAAAAGTTATCATAATGGACAAGCAGTACTGTGGATCTTCCTGAAAGAAAATAAAGCCTAGTGAAAACATTACATTCCTATGCACAAAGGTTTGACCACAAGACTGCAATGGAGCAGAGGCATCCCTTTACAATAACTGTAGACCTGTGCAAATCATGACTTGCAAGGAGGGATTAGTTATGTGCCTGAATGTGGCCAGAGTAACTATTCTTGGCCTGCGTAAAACATATTTGCAGGGGGAAATGTCTGTTATTTAGTAAAGCGGGTAATCGGTTACATATCTTAGCGTACCAGGCAGAACCAGAAGCCTCCCCTCCACCCAAACTGCATAGAAATAGATGTGTTTGATACAAAATTATCAGCTAAGCCTTCAAAGCCAAGGCTGAGGTAAGAAAGAGATTCTGCACTTCTGAACCTGGAGAAGAATACCCCGGGGTGTACTTATGCCACCTTGCTAGGTTATTGAAGCTCTGCAAACATAAATATGAAGATGAAACAGAATAATCTTTCATTTGTATTTTATTTATTTTATTTTTAAGGCTGCGAAGCAGGACATGGATTCCGAAGGCCTTTGTCATAAAACTCCTCCATCGGGGCCTGATAGGTTGTCTGTGTGCCAAGAAGAAAAAGTTGATAGCTGCGCTGAAGCAGAGTTCATTAAAAGCTTTTGCTGCAGACTTTCCAAACCTGGGGCTCTTTGGATCATCATAAATATTTCTACCAAGCTGGGTAAATCGTATTTCACATGGGACACTTTTATTGAATTGACAACCTTCATCCCTTGCACTGAGGAGGACGTTAATTCACTTTTAGTAGCGTCAAACATGGGGGTCAAATGGCCTGTTAGACTGAAAAGGCTGGGATGTCAAACGCTTTCTCCTGTCAGCTCTGTGTTGGAGAAGGAGAACCGGGCGCTCTGCCCCTTACAGAATTCACCGGGGCTGCTCCCCAAACGGCTTCTGCTTCCACAGTGGGGACACACGGCCTCCGCTGATTAGGAAGGCTACGCAGCAGAGCAGCTACTTCCAGAAGGAGATCTATAGTACCAATAAGGTAAGTGACCAATAATTAGTGATGAGGTGGGAAAGAGGCCCAGCAGAATGGGAAGCAGGCCCAAGGCCAGCAGGGACCCCAAGGGGGGTTGTCTACGACACCTCTCCACGGCCAACTCACAGCGGCCAACTCATCACAGGACAACTTGTTGTGGGACAAGAGTTACACTAATATTTAAAAAAAAATGGAATAGAATCATTAAAGAAAGGATGCCAAAGGAGGGACAAAATGAAATGTGCATGACAAAAATAATTTCTTAATTATTTTAAATAAATTGAATGGTAGAATTTTTGTCCCACAATGAGTTGCCCCATGGCAAGTTGAGCATGGTGAGTTGTCCCATTGTGCCAAGGGGTGGGTAAGGGAGCACAACCTTTAAAACCAAACTTTCTTTCTTGCCAGTCACTTTACAGTCTAATAATTTCTAAAGATTCTGTTTATCATCTGAGTTAAAATAGCTTTTCAGGAGTTTTGCTTATAGGTAAGAGGTTGTTGGTCAAACATTTTTTTTAATTAAGGCAAGATCCCATTGTTTCATTTTTTTTAATTACTTGAAAGAAAAGGGTTTCAGAAGGCTGAAAAAATGATAGATATTTTGCTTTAAAGTCCTGAGCTAGCTAACGAAAACTGGCAGTACTATAGAATAGCAATTAAAATGTTCCTGGTTGGTTTTGAACAGGCAACATTTCATATCCAAGCCAAAGGTCTTAACCAAAGTCCTATTTTAATAAAGGCAGCAATAAAGAGAAGATCTTAGATGCTCTTAGAGATAAGAACAATCACTGCTTCATCCGAACAGCTTTCCTTCCCCAGCAAAGTAGCCAACAAACTGCTGAATTTAGCCTGTAATGAAATAAAGTGCTCCAGATAAAACAGATGAAAGCACTCAAGCCTATTTTAGAGAAAAAGACTACTTTCAAATCACAGCAGAAAAACACATCTGGAGGTCAAATTTGCAAAGGGAAGAAGGTGAAAATAGGCTGACATTATTCTCCTATTCTGGCAATGGATCAACTACGCAATGCAGAAAAAAAAACCTTAGAAAAATCACTAGCATTCTGGCCTTGAGAAAATCTGTCACTGACTACTGTTACCCTAAGAAGGCTATTGTAAGAAAGGTAAGGCTATTGAATTGTAATTCCTTACAATTACACTTACTATGTATTTCTGGCACTCAAACACACTAAAAAAAAATAAAGCCAATGCATTATGGTTAGCATTTATTTTTCCTGTGAGCAGAATCAAGTATTCGGAGGGTGGGGGGCATATTTTTACAATCAGTAGCACAATTCCTTATTTCGTTCAGTATTAAATGTAGGTTTCATATTGAATGCTTAAAACTTGTTAAGGGAATGACTAAGTCTATATATTTAAACAACAGATCTGATTGTAGGGATCTTTCTTATCAGCACTATTATTGAGTTTGAGTGAATCAGGTTAGCTGAAATTAGTATTTTTGTGTGTGCTAATTTTGGGTTGTTCTTTCAGAGATGTATAGCAGAACTGCATTATAGAAATGTATATACTAGCTCTTTTTTAAACACAGACGCTCATGTTCTAAAAAAACAAAAAGGATCATTGTTTAGATGAATGAAATGTTGGAGATTTTCAGCTGCACATCTGCTGGAGTGGAAACACCTGCTATTCAAAGAATACATTGAAATATTAACATTTACTTTCTAACTTTACAAACAGCCTCTTGCTTAGGATCATATAAAATATCTCTTATTTTAAAGCCCACTTAAACTTTGCATGATCCTGAAATTGGAGCAGAATTAAAGCTATTATGGTTTTTAGGAAGAATGAAGTACTGTGCAGATTTTGTTGTAGTGAGGAAAGAAGTCACACTGCTTTGGCATGCAAAATTGGCACGAGTAATAAAATTCAACTGCCTTGCAAATGTGAAAGATGTATATTAAGGACTAGTGGTAAAATGAAAAGAAGAATCCAACGTGAATGGAAGAAGAAAAATCTGTGGGAAAAGACTTAACCACAATGCCTCAAACCTTTCTTTGGCTTAGTCACAAACATGATCTCAGGTTTGTACAAATGTTATTTTCTTTACTGTAAAACTCTAAACAAGTTTCTTTTCATTCCTTCTTTTAATTTTTTATGTTGTTTCTCTTATTCTCCTACTATCACTCTTTACCTATTATTTATCAGGGGTCTCCAAAGGTGGCAACTTTAAGACTGTGGATGTCAATTCCCAGAATTTCCTGGCCAGCATGGCTGGCCTGGGAATTCTGGGAGTTGAAGTCCTCAATTCTTATAATTGCCAAGTTTCGAGACCCCTGTATGATATCATGCTGTCCACACAATGGAAATTCCCAGAGGGCCCAGGTCTTTAACAAGAATAGCAATGAAGTGGGTAGCTGGCTCTGGACCAAATGCATACTGAAATAAATTGTTGGGGGGAGGGGAGATAAACTTCTCAGAAATCACTACATCTACAGTTGTGTAATTACCCACAATCTTCCAGATGTCCTGATTGCTAGGGCTATACAAGGATTTGATTTGGAGGTATGATTCCCAATCAAACATCAGTTAAATTCTAATCATTAATCAACCTACATGGTATGATGGCTCCTGAACAAGGGCTGATTGAATTGACAGATTTAACCAATTCATTTCAGTCAATATTTGGAATCCAAAAGTTTCAACATTTCTAATCATACGCTCCTATTAAACCACTAAATCCTGGGTTTAAGGTTTTACAAGAGCCATGCTGCCATCTTTTCCTTTACTCACTGTCTTAAAATTAGTTTGATGATGCCCTGTGCCCATCTTTACATCTGTCACTTCACAAAGCAGGGTAAGTGGAGGTCCAGAAGGTTATCTAGGCATGGTTCTGTCCCAAACTGCTGCACGTTCTTGACAATCTCCCCTGCTCTCATGCCTTGTTGCACAGGAAATTCACAATACTTCAGACTGTCTGCCATGTATCACTTTCCACAAAGATTTCCTTTTGCCTCAATGGTTCATGCACAATCTGCCTGACCATACCTTATGATGACATCTTAACCAGGTCTTCAGCTTCTTCACAATATATGCCAGTTCCAGATGTCCCCACATCTTCTGATGACCAGTCAGATGACTATTTTCCAGAT
>JANHGC010000946.1:131056-143729 GCA_027560395.1 Boaedon fuliginosus
AGGAGTGCAAGCCTTGACCTATACCAAGAATACCACAAGGCTATGCCCATGCAGTCACCAGCACAGATAAAAAATAAGCATTTTTTTAAATAAAAAAAAGTCTTATGAACTCTAAGGAGACAGAATAACATACCATAATTCACACAATTTTATATTGTTTCTCTAATTTGAATGATTATCTGTATATGTGTACTAAATCTTTCTATCTATATTTGCTTGATGGATTGAATGGATTTCTGCAATCCCATTTTGTGTCATTTTCCTTATTTGCTTTGTGACACGTGGGTCAAATCTTAATATTTGGCTTCCAGAAGAAGGATAAGAAAGCCATTGGTGGTAAGGCTGGTATGTCTGAAGAAGGAGTAGGGTTGTTAGTGAGCTTTCAGTTTCCATAAGGTTTTAGCATCAACATTGTTAGTGTTGGTATCTTAAGGTTAATGGTAGAATGTCAAGTGATGGTAGGGTAGGAGTCAGTATGCGCCCTGTTGGGAAAAATGAACATTTTTTGAAATAAGTTAAAATGGCTGTGTATAAGAGCAGCTTCTACTCACTTTGTTATATGGAAATGAAATTTGTGTATGCCAGGAGAAACATAAAGGTAAATTGAATATAATACTTTAGAAGTGAGTGTGGATAAATAAGAAATAGTCTCAGCAATGTATGAGACCAGGATGAAGTTTTGTGGAGTAACAGAAAACTGGGTAACCAATATGAAGGAATGATTTGTGGTAATTTAATCATAAAGAGAAAATGAATAATTAAAGGGAAGGTGAAGATTGAGACAGTTATAGTACAATGAGGTTGATAAGATCTACAAAGAGAAAGAGACAAGATACAAAAATTAATGAATGAATTTGCAAGATCCAATCTGGGTCAGCCACCGGGTTTTGTCTTCCGAGCTTTCGGACTCATGCTGGAGCCCATCCAGGGAACTTTTCTCTAGCAGAGTGTGTACTATTCTGTGTGTGGTAGTTATAGTGCCTGTTGTAAGTGGCTTTTTAGATGTTGATTGGTGTGTGTTGATGACTTAAAAGCCATTAGCTTGAGCTGCTCAACCCTCGCCTTCTAAGAACTTGATAGGCTGGTGGTAAATCAGCACTTCTGTTGATGAGGGGGCTCTTTCCCAGGCTTCAATCACGTCCCTGGCTGTTTTTGTGCCTGCTCATCCAACAATCTTGGTTGCTGTAAGGTTGAATGTATGTCCTTGTTCACTGCAGTGTGAGGCTACCAATACGTTTGGGTCCCCTCATCTTACTGCTCACTTATGTTCTTGCAATCTGGTGGTTAGTTTCCTCCCGGTCTATCCTAGATAGCCACAGAGGCAATCCATGCAGGGGATTCAATAGATTATATTGAAGTATCTCCCACCTCCAAGCGATCTTTCCAATGCATAATTTGTCCCTTGTATAGAGTGGTGGTATTCAATCTTTTTACTACCGGTTCTGTGGGCATGGCTTGTTGGGCGTGGCTATGCTGTTGGCCAATCAGAGGTGGTATTTGCCAGTTCTTTGAATCAATCAAAATTATAGCTACCGGTTCTCCAGAACCTGTCAGAACTGGCTGAATACCACCTCTGCTTGTATGGTACTTCCTGTTTCCTGCAGCACAGACCTCAGTTGATTCAGGAGCTCGGAGAGAGAGGAAGTGTCTCTCTGAGCTGAAGCTGGAGGCTGGGGCCCAGGTACTGGTCTACCTGCCTGGGCCTGAAGAGAAGACAGAAGACCCGAAGTGCCTGCGGGAGCCAGCGGAGCTGCCTGGGTTGATGCAGAAGTGGGAAGAACAGGCCCTGGGACTGGTAAGCTTATGGGGGGCTGAAGACTCATTGCCTGGAACACCGGCGCAGTTGGAAGAATGGGAGCATCGCTGGAGGGACCCAGCTTGCTGCTGGAGGAGTCTGAAGAGCCATCACTGGAACCGGGAATACCACTGGGGCCACTGGAGGAAGGTGAGCTGCTATCATAAGGGTGAGGACTGCTGCTGGAGATCCTCAGGACATTATCACTGCTGCCGGGAAAGGTAGTTGAGCTGGCAGAGGAGGGTGGAGGGCGGCTGGAACAGGTGCCCCTGTGGGTCATTGTGTGTTGTGTTTGGACTCCAAACACTGTGGTGAGGGTGCACCAGGAGTTGGGGTGGCTTGCTGATCTGGGGTGGCCACCGTGGCCACTGGAACAATGAGTCAGACGCCAGTGCCAGTAGTATGGTTGGGGCAACTAGGCCTGGTATGATCAGCATAGCTGTTGGCTGGGGTTGCTGGTTCGCTGAAGCCACTGGGGCTTCTCAACTGGGTATCCAGTAAGGTGTCCATGGGTGCCACCATGTTGGATCCAGAAGTGACCAGAAGCCGGGAGGCTGCTATGTTTGTTGGGAGGTTTGGTGGCAGGAAAATCACCACCATGCTTGCCACCATGCTTGGGGTAGCTGGGAGGCCTGGGTGACGGCTGCCACCATTGTTGTGGCAGTGACTCTTACCAGGATTGAAGGTGTCAGTGCTGCCGCTGCCACTTCTATCACCGCTGGGGTCACCGTTGCTGCCTTTGCTGCCATTGTGGGTGGCTTCAGTGCCAAGAGGGAGGTAAATGCCACATGGGGTGCTCTTGATGCAGATGCTCCAATCATCTGCATCATGGTAGCATGGAACTCCACATTGGTCATCTGGTTGAGCCTCATGGTGGTCGCACCTGTGACCACTTCTGTGCCAGCTGCTCCATTTGTGCTGGTGCCATCTGCCTCAGCATGGGTGGATGCAGCTACTGCTGGGTTCCCAGGTGTCGCAGCAACTGATTGCTGCCCAATTGTGACTGCTGGCATTGCATGGGTGATGTTTAGTGCTAGACTAAACCATCTATGTGCCCACAGGGAGGTCAGCTGAAGGCCTGCCCAGCTTGGCAATAGCTGTGCAGATCTCTGCATCCTGACTCCTCTAGTCAGGATGGGCAATCTCAGGGGACGGAGAGACTTCTTGGTCTTCTTCATCATTCCGGGTATCTTGCTTGTCATCATGGCACCAGGAGCAGATCATCAGCAACCATCCTCTGCTACCAACCTGTAGAGAGTTTTTGCCCGATGGATCATTGCGAAGCTCCTGGTGAATTGAAGACGCTTGAAGCAGATGTTGTGAACTAGAATTTTGTTTATTAATAAAATAATAAAGCTAACAATGTCTAACTGTGCTTCTTTAAGTATAGATGCAGTCATGCCATAGCACGTCTGCACTTGGTCAAAGCATGGCACTAAGAAGAGCAAGTATGGTAGAGGAGGAGGTTATTTATTTATAGAGGGAGCCCCTCCTCTTCCTGTGGGTGGCAAGGTGGGAACATCTGGATGCTCCCACCTAGTGGTCAAATTATGACACAGCCATGACCAGCACTTGCTAATATTTTCTTTAACATTAAATTTAGTGATTTTTGTTTAGTTCTTTGTTTTGCTTAGTATTTTGCTTTTCTATATTTTATATAATATTGCTTATCCTCAAAGGAAAGAATAATATGATGATTAAGTATGTATCTTCTATCAGCTTTTATTGTGCTGCAATAAAGACTTTAACTTAATTTTATTTGTTGTTATTATTTTTATTTTTGCTACCTAAAATTTACTACTGGTAATTTAAATGTATGTTTCAAGCTTCCGTTTTATTCTTTTAGTTCATGGCTTTTAAATATTTTTATACAACATTAGTCAACCATGAAAGGGAAGGAAATTCCACCCAGACTTTCATTCCTACAGCTCATCCATCACATAACAGAAATAAAACTTTCATGCCATCTTAATTAGGCCCAATGTTTCCATATCTCACAACCAACTAGTGTAGCTTCAGTGGTCCATGCTCAACAATGAAGCCCATGATGTATCTGTTTACAGAGTTGGACCATAATAAACTTCTGCTTCTCGTAATAAACAAAGATTCAGTCTCCATATTTTCAGATGCATTTTTTTGTTTTTCTCTATTTCACCCACACTCTAACAAAGTATGCTGAAAACACAGTAGAGTTATTTCTTTAGGATATCCCTACCATTTTGTGATTTAATTGGCCCCATTGGGCTACTCAACTGTTTCATTCAAAGGTAGGAATGCTCCCTGTGTCCCATCAAATCCTGAAGGGAGGTGTTAATTAAGTCAGTGCCATATAACAGTGGTTGCTGTCATTTTCTAGTGGCATTAGCGCACATCTCCAAGGCTGTCACAGAAAGAAAAATGGGAAAGGACGAGCACACTGTGATTTATTTTTAACCGAATTCTCAAGTTTTTCACAATTCCGGAGCTAAAAGTTGCCTATTTTAAGAAGATTTAACAACAACAACAACAAAGGTCTTTCAGTTAAACATGATTTCAACTGCCTTTTCCCTATCAAAATGCTTTCTTTCATCTTAAAAGACCCAAAGAGTGATGGAACAATGTCCTACAATTTAAAGGAACTGGTGGTTGTGATGTCTCAGGAGACAAGGCATCAGCTGTTAACTTTCTGCATCAAAGGCATTGTTGCATCAAAGATGTAAGCACTTAACATCACTGTACCAAAATAAAGGAAGAAGAATAAAAGCTTATCTCCCTTTTGATTTTCCAGCTGCACAAAATTTGTCAAAGTTTACTTATTCATTTGAACAAATAAAGAAAAGGAAATTAAACTGTCAGGCTGGGAATAGGCCCCTGCAAGATACTTAGCAGCTATTTTTGTCGAACTACCAACCCAGCCTCCTCATTTTTGGAACAGGAGTGAAAGTTGATTTCCTGCCATTTCAAATGGGCTGGATCTCTATGATGGAAGATAAGAAGATCCTCTAGTCACCTGTGGTTTGGACAGTGAAATATTTGTAGTGCTTTACATGTATGGCAGTAAGAGGTGAACAATTCCAATTTTAAGATGAAGGTATTTTAAATATTAAATGTTCAATTTTAAAAAATTTAATTCTTGGTTTCTTCTTCTTTGTTTTATAACTTGTCATTGTTATTTTGATTGTTGTAAGCCGCCCAGAGACCTTTGTAAGTTGGGCGGCCTAGAAATGTGAGAAATCTCTCTATATAAAACAGAAGTCCATGAGGGGATGTGTGTGTGCGTGTGTTCTGTACACACCTACATGCTACAACCAATCTCACCCAAACTTCACACATACATACCTTGGTGTTGTAAGATCAGCACTGGGGGTGGTCACGAATGCCTTTGAGGGGTCTGCACCCCCAAAAAAGGATGCTGAAGTGCACACACCCACCTGCATTTCACTGCCAGGCTCTACTGCACATGTGCAGAGGGCTCCAGGCAACGCATGCAAATCAGACCCTCTCCAGCCAATAGAGGCAAGGCATGCAAATCGGGCAAAGAACACTGGGAATTGTAGGCTGCAGCATTCCCTGCTCAGGCCCAACTATACTCGGACAATGCCAGGTTATCAGCTAGTAAATAAATAAATCCCAAGTAGTCTTGCTATTGGGTGCATTGAAATGTCTTTTTTCTCCACCTCCATTTTTCTTTTCATCTAAGAGTATCAGTAAGAACCAGAGCATGTTAAAGAAAAAGTACTAAGGGCAATGGAAGGTGACAGTTTTGCAAATTATAATAGATAAAATATTGTGGGCTTTTGGGCTTTTGTGAGAAGTGAAACGTTTTCAAAGGAAAGTCTAGGTGCCTTTGGGACAAGAGCATTCAACCAGTTTAAAAAGTGGGGTACAAATTGAAGAATAGTGACGTTAAGAGCCAGACGGTTCAGTTCCTTGATCAGTTTCATGTGGAACACTTAGCTATGAAACCGTTCACCTTAAGGGGCTGTCTGAGTTCAGGACATTGGTTGCATTGTAGTGAAAGAGTATCTGAAACCTAACACATGATCACCAATTTTGCATTAGATTAATTTATTCTAAACAGGATGCTATATGTCACCTGGATCTATGCGAGGGGCCAGGAATGGACATAGAATGGGAGCTACTCCAGCCAAAGCCGAATCATGTTCTGACTATTGAGATGGGAATGGGGCTTGTTAAGACAGGGAAGGGCCAACAATGAGTGGTCAGAGTTTGCTTTTTTGTCTGATTTGTCTGCATTTTACTCATAGAACAATTAGGTTTAGCTTAGCATGCCATGCAAATATACCTATGGTTCCAAAACCAAAGCATACTTCTTCCTTTCCTGCAGTGGACTAGTCTAATGTTGTAAACTTCAACCCTCAGAATTCCATTGTTGGCTGGGAATTCTAGGAATTGAAATCCACACTTCTTAAAGTTGCTAAGGTTGAGAAGCGCTGCATTAGAGGATGGGTACAAAGTTCTGGTTTTGATTTTTCCTCAGGTAATGTATGGGGCTCCAAGGAACCTAGTTCTAGCTACAATCCCTACGGCCTCTTTCCTCAAAGGTTTTTTGCTCTAGACCTGGAGATTCTCACATTTGGTTTGCTAATGATTGATTTCATACGTCGCATTAGCACACTGAGTGGCTTGCTTTTGGCTGAAAATTATGCGTGACTCTCTATCATAAACGTATAAATCCTAGTTATGGTTTACTTCATTTTGAAAAGCCAGCCATCTTGGTCAATCAGTAAACGGTGACTAAACTAAATACAGCTTAGTATCATGTGCGAATCCAACCACTGTTTTAATCCAAAAGGCATAAGACAGCCAAGTTATCTGCAACTCTGATTGCCTGTGGCCATTATTTTCCTCTCTGTGTAGAGCAGAGCCCCCAACATTTCCAGCTTTGTGGATTGGCAGTGGGGTGGGGAGAGAGGGGATGATTCTGCACAAGTGGTCAGCAAGTGTGCATTTGCATGCAATTCCATTTGTGTGAGTGGCGTGCCTGCGGCTCATGCAGATTGAGCACATGTGCTCACCCAGTGCGTGGCAAAGTGAGGACTCGTGTGTGTCTGTGCTCGCCAACCGTTTCCACGGCCCAGTTGCAATCGTCTCATAGCCCACAGGTTGGGGACCCCTGCTATAGAGACAAAAGCTCCCTCAGAGTTTAATAGACTACAAGGAACTGGATTAAAAATAGTTATTGAACAACAAGTTGCCTCCAATTATTCACAGTGAGCTTTTTGGGGTATTTTTTTAAAATAACTATGCCGAAGGAAATCCTTTTTAATATTAAACCAGTAGCAATGATTCTCCATCTAATATGAGATCACCCAGCAATATGCATTTTGATTCTATGAATGGGTGTTATACAACATACTTTTAGTTGTTCAGTTGTACATTATTGGACTATCTAAGACTGTCAAGTAAAAATGGCTATACTTACCTCTTCTTTAACTTTCAGAGTGCTCATGCTTTTAATTTCACTATTAATGTTATTTCAATAGGGTTTTTAAACCCTTTGCATCCTTAAAAATCCATAGCTCTTCTTTATATGTTTTCCATTGCTTCCTTTCAGAAGAACCTCTCAACATTAATCTATAACAATTGTCAAATTTCTCAAAGGTGAGCAGAGCAGCAGTGGTCCATTTAAGCAATATACATTTTATGTTTCATTTATTTTTAAAAGTGCTAAGTGCTTAAATTGCTCCCATTTGACATTAGTGTAACTCAAAAGTGGCCAATTTGGGTTGGTTGGCTTGTACCCAAGGTTATGTCACATATTCATTATCTTGGCTACCATTTAGAGATTGTTGGTATTTTTGTCATCCAGTTCTGAAAGTCCTACAGCCTTTTAAATTTCCAAGTGACCTTTATAGTCTCTTTCAGTAATACTAGAGAAGGAAAGTTGAGAGAAATGGAGGTGCATTTATGGGAAGAGCAGTCAGAAGAAGGAACTGTGTGATGAGCTGGAGGAAGCATAAACCAGATTTGTCTTCCAATTAAAATCTAAATCAAATAATTAATTTCCCCCATCTACTCAATATTCACCAACTCTTTGATGAGCTGCAGTGGTTAGAATGCAGTACTGCAGACTACTTCTGCTGACTGCCAGCTGACTACAATTTGGCACTTTGAATCTCATCAGCCTCAAGGTTGACTCAGCTTTCCATCCTTCCAAAGTTGGTAAAATGAGGACTCAGATTGTTGGGGACAATATGCTGACTCTGTAAACCGTTTACAGAGGACGTAAAGCACTCTGATGTGGTATATAAGTTTAAGTGCTATTGCTATTACCAAACCTGGACTTATCATTGATGTCTTTGTTGTAAGCATTTCAAACCTTTTCTGATTCTGTAACTTCATTTTAATTCATCTGTGGTACATGACTTCCTGAACCCAAACTGTGCTGAAGGCAATTAACTTGGACATATTTCTGAGAATGTTGGGTCCTTCCTTCATAGTCGCCTTTATAAAGCCTTTATAAATTGTCGATCAGTGGTTATCAACTTTTTCTTCACCATGGACCTCATTTAAATACCTTTTGTGACCATGGACCCCCAAGACATAATTCAAGATTTAAATCATAACATTTCTTCAAACCTTCTCAGACCCTCTGTGATGACATCACAGCACCCCAGGGGTCCTTGGACCACAGGTGGAGAACGATTGTAGACCATTAGCAACAAATTGAAAAGTAACCCAAAACCTCACCTTGTGATTTTACTACCTGAAAAAAAGGATTGGGACTAAAACGATAATAAGTCCATAATCTTACAACCGTGCATAAACTAATCTCTTCTTCACCCACCTTTTCAGGCCGTCTGAAGAACAATTCACCATTTTGACTTTTTTCTCCTCACGGTCTTGTGCTTAGCTCTTTCTTTCGCTACTCCAACCCCCTATTATTCTTTGTAACACCTAAATCTCAACTGTTTTACAAGCTGCTGTCAAGAATTTAGTACCTTAAGGCTGGCTTCAACACCTTTCTTTCATGTTTTATGTTTTCGCTCTGTTTTATAGTCATTATGCAGCTGCAGTAAATGGCTACAAATCAGGAGGAATGACTTAAGAGCGCCACATGAAGTGGGGAAAGGAAGAAAGCAGTGAAATCTCTTGCCTGGTTTGCTGTTGCTCGCCACAAAAGAGTGTAACACTTTTTAATGCCGTAAGTAAGTCATGATCTGACCTGCATCAAAAAAGTTCTTCTTTCTGCCCTCTTTGAATAAACAAAACAGATGACTATATTTTTACGAATGTATCTATTAAAGCCTAAATTCCAACCGCCACCAACAATTTAAAATAAAGTTCTCCTGTTTCTGTACACAATGATGATGAAGGTGATTTTGTGTATGGCATAGATTAAGCTGCTCCCAGTCCAACTGTAAAGATGCGGGGGGGGGGGAGGAAGAGTTGATCCTAGTAGAAAGCTTTAATGAAAAGGGAACGCTGATTTAAATCTAAAACATGTTTTGAGAATTAGCTCAATTCAGCCTTGCTATGAGGGATCATTTTATATTGCAGATGGAAGAGGTGCAGCTTGGCTGATTGCTTCTGCATAAAAAAACCACCAATTTGCCTTCAGATAATTCATAACAGCATGTCATTTGGGAAGGTGTTTATACGAGGTGATGATAGAAATGCAAGCAGAACCTATCAAGAGCCCGTGGTACCACAATGGCTGTGATTGTGATCCTCACACATTTATGACAAGGGATTAAGCACATGCTGTGTAAACATGCACAAAGAAGATGGTGCTGTCAAAGCAGGATTGAGAATATGAAAATTTTATGCCTGATAAGGTCATTAGAGTCCTACGGGAGTTGGGCAGCCTATAAATTTTAATAATAATAATAATAATAATAATAATAATAATAATAATAATAATAATAATAATAATAATAATAATGATATCATCATCATCATCTAAGTTCAGGCCAGAACAGCAAACTTGGAACCCTTCCACAGTTCCTAGCTTGCTGATCAATGGGCATGGCATGGGGAGTTCTCAAGTAGCATCATTTGGATATCTGCAAGTTCCCCTTCACTACTTAGAAAATGCTCTCACTTAAAATGGATTGGCCACTTTACAAAGACACGGCTCACTTGTTATGTTAAGCCCTGATCTGGCGTTTAATTGGCTAGGTTCATGAACGATACCATAGTAAGTTCAAAGCCATTCCTTATAATTAATCACAACGGTCGGTTTCTCATTTCACACTGGATTAAGACTAAATGAACCACATTACAGGTAGCCCTCAACTTATGACCACAACTGAACGCCGCATCTGTGTGGCTAAGTGAGACATTTGTTAAGTGACTTTTGCCCATTTTACAACTTTTCTTGCCATAGTTGTTAAGTGAATCATTGTGGTTGTTAAGTGAATCTGGCTTCCCCATTGACTTGGCTTGTAAGAAAGTCACCAAGTTCACAGTGTCCCAGGGTGATGCATGACCCTGGGACACTGCAACCATCACAAATATGAACCAGTTGCCAAGCGTCCATGTTTTGGTCATGTGACCAGTTTTTGATCATGTGGCCAATTTTGATCATGCTGCAATGGTCATAAGTGGAAAAATTGTGATAAGTCATCTTTTTTTCAGTGCCATTGTAACTTTGAATGTCACTAAACAACCTGTTGTAAATTGCATATTATCTGTAATCTGATCTGTGAACATAAAGAGAGAGACACATATAATCTACATTGGCCATAAAAAGGAAGATGAACCATAGACTAAATGTAACAAGCCTGTGGTTTTTTCCTGGGCCTCTTTTGTGTGTTTCAGGAGGGATGGAAAAAATCCCATTGTAATTCTTGAGGGAGTACATCTTTTCAGTGTTCAGAATAATTCCCGGTTCGATATCGTTACATACCAGACAAAAATTGAGAATCTGGTAGCATCTTTTTCAACTAAGAAATTTTATTAAAACCATAATCTTTTGAGAGCTATAAACTCATCAGATGCACAGAGTGACTAGATTGATAGGATTTAAATTGGAGGCAGAGGGGAAGATACGTTACATATGCAGATGCAACTTACATATGAGATAGCAAGTACTTTATCAATAATGTGTTAAAAACCCATTGTATCTGAATACAGTCGGGATGGTCAAAAGACATTGCAATTCTTGCATCTCTGGAAAGAGCCAGGTGGGAAAAATTTTTGATGTAGCTATGGGTGTTGTTGAGACCTTGTGAGATTGCCTGGAACTTTATGATGTATATAAATTCATTAGTTTCTTACTCCGAAATTTTATTATTTATTAAACAAATTTATGTAACTGTCCAACTCACATGCAGTAACTCTAAGAGGCAACCATAAAGTGATGCCAAATCAGTCACACTGATTTTGCTACAGAGTTCCTTGTGAAATGTTCTGATATTTGTATCTATGGAGATTCTCAATCATCCACCTTGTCTCAAAGGTGCTGTTCCAAAAGGCAAACTGGAGTTTAAGAAAGTCGAGTCCGCCTTTTGAAAAAAGCACCTTCGGGTTCTGATATTTGTCTTCCTGTTGAGACCTGATGTCAAACTGAATGCCTGGTTTATGTTCATCAGTCGAGTATTTCTGTCAAGTGGGTTAGAACAAATGCGGTAGTTATTTGTAGCTATCAATAATAGATTTGGTGGTCTGTTCTGGGTGGAAGCTGGAAGCATGGAGACGTGCATGACAATCTGTAAGCTTCTTTTATAGAGTGGTGTACTTGTTTTACCGTGATATAAAAGAAGTGGAGCTGTGTAGATAGTTCTAATCTAAGGTTAATGGTAATGTAGCAGTTGTTGAACTCAAGTTGGGATTTGAAGAGAAATTCATTTCCATCAATCCGGAATGATGAAAGTGTTCTCAATGAATCTCAGGTAAAGAAAGGGCTTCAGAGGTGAGCATCACCTGATGTTACTTATTTCATATTGAAGAGCACTAAGCTTCGAGAGTTTTGGTGTTTTCTCTCAGAAACTGAATACAATAAATATTTGTCTCAGAGTCAGTAACCTGGAAGAACTGCTGTGGTGGTTCCTTCATTTCATATAATATGAATTATTAATAGCTCCCATTTTCTAAACCTGTCCCTCAGATGCACCGGAAATGGCAATTCTCCAAATCCAGTCAGGATGGTCAAAAGACATTGCAATCCTAGCCTCACTGGAGAGAGCCAAATGGAGAAAACTGATGTAACTATGAGTGTTATTCCTCCCCCATACAGTGACCATCCCACAAAGAAATGGGGGGGCAGTGTCTGTAGCCCAATCAACATTACAGAGAGATGAAAAGCATACCGCATGTTGATACTTCTGCAATGTTTGAAAGGCACAAAGTATGACCAGCACTGTGGCTTTTGATCAAGCGTTTCTAATCTTTACCTCTGGTAAAGTTCATTAGATGTGGAGATAGGATCTCCCTGAGGATCGTCTTAAGTTCAAGTAGACAGCTGCCTACTCCAGACATTTGTTTGGGTATGAAAGGAGTGAGTGGGTGGGTGGGAAAAAATATCTAATGTGAAAGTCTTCATGGCCAGCGGCAGACCTCTTAAGACTCATTTTACCTGTAAGCCCCTTTCTGACTGAAATAGGGCTTGATTTGTTTTTCCAGTTCCCAGAGGCAAAAATCAAAGCATTCCATTTTATTTTAAGAAGGTATTTAACTTGTCTCATGCTCTTTCGTGCCACATCTCAAGACATTTCTCCACGCAACTTTAAAAAGCAGACATTCGCTGGAGTAACATGTTAAGGAAAAATAGCTGAGCCAGGGTGGGGAGAAGAAAAATGTCTAACAGGTTGAAACAGCATATTTCAGCACATTTGCTGGTCTTTTCTGAGCCTGAAGCTAATATATCTTAGCTGAAGGGAGTTGGGGGGGGGGCAGCGTGAAAAATGTAAACTTCTAACAAGGAGCAATAAC
>JANHGC010000946.1:149526-159986 GCA_027560395.1 Boaedon fuliginosus
TCGCTTTGTCGGCGGGCCTGGAATTGACTACCATTCCTTCTTGAATATTTTGGTGATTGTTTGTTTTAAATATTTTACATTGTATTAATTGTTTTATATTAACTGTTGTTAGCCGCCTCAAGTTCCCTTTGACCGGGGAAATGAGGCAGGGCATAAATCAAATAAATAAAAATAAAAAATAAATAAACTCTGGAATGCTTGAGCAATTTCAACCAAATTGGTACATAGATGACTTACTCTCTGGAAACAAATACTGTGAGAGGTCAGACACCCCTTCTGACCCCCTGGGGGGTGTTCTGTGACGATAGCCTACAATGCAGTGGAGTTGCCATGGTAATGGCTTCACAGAACTTCAAAAGGGGACGTTTGTAATGAGACCGACACAATGTATGTCACACATGTCACATACGAGATGACATTTCTTGCCGCTTCTGGGGGCACAGGGTAAACATTTTTAGCTAATTTAATTGTTGCTGAAATCAAGGCTCAAGGAGAAGTTGCTCTTGCCATTGTCTCTTCAGGTATTGGGGAGACGTTAATGGAAGGAGGGAGGACAGACCATTCCCCACTTACGTTGCCACTTCACATCGCCATTCCTGTCTAATACAGGATTGGGATAAATAAATACCCGGGCAATGCCGGGTTATCGGCTAGTGAAGAATAAACACAAAGCTAAGATAAACCAAGTTGATAATCCACAGAGCTCCTAATGTGCTCCCTTTGTGTAAGTCCCTGAAATCTATCTTTGGACAAGCAGCTGAAGAGAGATTTATTTGTTTGCACAACTTGATTAATAATTTTGCACTTTTGACTGTGTCCAGTGTTTTCTTTACATTCATCCAGGTATTTGAACCAGATAAGTGGCAAATGACAGTTTAAAAGGCCCTAAGTAGACAAGTACACAAACACACCCTTGCCGTATCTGATGCAGATTTTTTTAGGTGAATGGCAGGTGTCGCCCTGATCAAGGTAGAAGGGGATGAAATGATTTACTGAACTATGTGTATGCTTGCAGTTTAAATAAATCAGTTTGTCAGGGACAGTGTAAAGAAATGATTTTAAGTGTTAAATAGACCAGTGGGTTCAGAAAGCCTTTGTCTATTTCCATCAACTCTCACCTTGGGGTCAAATGAGCAGAGTCCACCACCAGTTTAAAAGAAAAAAGAGGACTCCCCCTTGTGGTTCTGTATTTTCATCTCATACTTATCAAGAGCTTCTGGATCTGTACACTGTGAGGATCTCCAGAGAAGGCAAGGTGATCTTAACTGCAAATAGTAAACTATCTGTGGAATCATATTTCCAAGAGCTGAAATCCAAGTCTGAAGAAACTTGAGAAATACTCAAAGGAAAATAAAATGTGTGCAAGTTCAACTTTTTCTCACTCTCTTCTTAGGATAATATTGAAAGAACTTCAGATCTTCTCCCATTGCACTACTAGTGGGATGTTTTGCACAGTTCTGAAAGTATGTTAGATATATTGCTGACTTCATGTTTCAATGTTATTGTTTTCCAGGTATTTCCTGGTCCAGAGATGTCCAAGCTTAGCACCTTTAAGAGCTGTGAACGTCAACTCCCAGAATTCCTCAGCCAGCCATAGGGCTGGGGAATTCTGGGAATGGAAGTCCACAGGTCTTAAAGTTGCCAGTGATGCACACCCCTGCTCTGGCCACACCATGCCCTTTGTAGGAAGAGATAATAAGGAGGAAGATTGCCCCGAATTGGGTATCTTATCTAAAGTACATTTCATTATTTGGAATCCCATAGATCCATTAACACTTTTGATTCAAAGCAGTAAAATTAATCAAATAAATTAAACTCATAAGTTAATTATATTTTTGAGATTCCCGAAACAATTCTCTTTGGTGTCCAAAGGCAAAATAGATTGTTGGAAAATATTTATTAAATATTTAAGAAATAAATATTGATTGATTCAGAATGCAGTAGGGAAAAAGTGAGGAGGAAGAACACAAATAAACCTTGTGCTACGGGATTTTGTGTACTTTTGAAAATGCCTGGATCAAACAAATGATTCCTAGAGCTTCGGAAAGAAAATTAAGTTGTTTTTTTATCAGATACAACAAGAGCAGAAAAAGCAAAAGTGTTCACTGCAAGCCGTAGTCGTTTCAGCATGAGATGGAGTGCACTCATAATCTCTGGAAGCAATTCTTCTGATAAAGGAAATTCATGCTGTTTGCTAATTCTTCTTTGTGATTAATTACCTGAAGCTCCGTGATGAACAAATGCTTGTCCTCCTAAGGAAGTTGTTTAGACAGCCAATCATTCATTTGTCCTGATCAGTAAAAGGATATGTCCATTTCTAGAAAATTAATCATTTACTGAAGTCAGAGTTTGGGTATGGAACATAAATATACCTAATCCTTTGCAAACAGGCAATTCCCATTTGCACTACAACATTGGAAGTGACCGTATAAAAATCTATATACATTAGGAATCCAGGAGAGGAGTCTGTGTAAAACTTAAGTCACCCTCATTTGACAACCTGGCTATTGGCAATTCTGGTCAGTTTATTTCAATAATATCGTAACTAAAACATACTGCAAAGCAGGCCAAACGAAAATCTTTATCTTGCAAGGAGGAAACTTTTAAAAGGTAGATCATCATCTCCTGTGACTACAAACCAAATCACAACACATCAGAGTGAAAATCTGACTCCATATCAGTATACTCAGTATACTCAGATATCTTTCCCTTTCTGCTTAATTATTCAGGGGATCATTTCTTGAAGAAATAGCTAAGAAAATTCACACATGCACTTCTATGAGCTCTGTAGGTATTTTCCCTGCAATTTCTATAGCAAAAGCAATAGCACTTAGACTTATATACCGCTCCAGAGTGCTTTACAGCCCTCTCTACAACCCAACAATCTGGGTCCTCGTTTTACCCACCATTTTTACCCACCCGCCGAATCAACCTTGAGCCAGTTAAGGATTGAGAGAATCAAACTACTGGCAATGTGAGAAGAGTTAGCCTGCAATACTGCATTCTAACCACTGTGCCACCACAGCTTTATACATCTCCGTGCAATAAACATAATCATCCAAATTCACAGTTTTTTTCAATGTACATGAAAAGAAATGTAGCCCAGCATAATTTTCAAGGCAGTATTTTCAAATTTATACTGATTGTTATGGACTTTTAGGAATTCACTGGTGTTTTGCATAGCATGACAGAGGTTATCTTGCCAGATTCTAATTAAAAGATTGGGTGATGGATGCCTCTTATTTCTGTAACATCAAAGCAATATCTGTTATGGTTTGAACAGAATATTCCATTTCTGCAAAGGAAATTAAATAGTAAAGATTGCCTTCAATCGAACACCATCCAGCCCTGAGTCCAATTGCAGAAAGCTGAATGTCAACTAACAACATCGTAGCTAGGATGGCTTCTACATATATTTGCATAGGCTTGCAGATCGACACATAACAAAGGAACTATTGATTGCGCATGGATCACCAATATCTGCAGGTCATGGTTTCTAAACACAATAAGAGATTGTATGCATGTTCAAAATCAAGCCCATATTTGAACAATTCAGCTTCTGCTTCAAATGGTTAGAAAATCACATTATTTATTATGTGATTAAGATTTTTCTCAGAAAAGCATCCCCACCTACAGCGCAACCAATTGCTCCACAGGCTACATTTCCTTCCATTATGTTCTACTTATTCATGTTGTATGATTAATGTTTTCCAATTTGTCCAATAGAAATAATCCTAGGGAATTGTTCATCTACCTTCCGTAGTGCAGTGCATTTATTTAGAAAGAGTCCAGATTATAGTGCTGTAAGTGATTTCTTTCTGCTAGGGCCAAAATGAAGGCATAGAATACATAGTAAATCAAGAATGCTCCAGGCCAAATGGAGACAGCAGATAGCTTGGTCTCCCAGTGCCTTTATCTGCAGCTGCTGAAGTAAACATTCCCACCTCCCCTGTAGCTCACTCAATAGAAAGATTGTATTTCAGGCCATTGTTTTGTGTAGACACTTATTAACCCTGTTGAATTTAGAGCCTAGGGTTACACTCAATACCTATTGATTAGCAGTCAGAGGTGTAGTAATCCTCCAGCCATCATCAATCCAGGCTGTTGACTAGCCTTCGGTACACAGCAGTGCCCTTTTTCAGCAGCCATAGATATGCAAGCACTGATGTGCAGGAGGAAGGAAGGAAGGAAGGAAGGAAGGTGAGCCTGAAGTCAAGGGTTTATACATGACAGACCATTCCTGCTGAGGTGATGGCATCTTTTATCATAGCCCAACACAATCCAGAGCATACTGTTTTCCCGGAAACAAAAATATCATGCATAGGAACGTCATATGAAAACAAAGATATTACTTCAGATAGAGTTGGAGGAAACTACAGCAAAGCAATCATATGTGCAAAGGGACTATATGCTTTGTTCATTATTAAATAGAAACAGCTTGCATGGCCGTCCACCTATTTTACAGTAGATACAACAGCAAATGAGAGTTGTATATGTACTCCTTTGCTCCTAATCTAATGTTGATCATATTTGCTGCCAAATCTCACTGCACCATTTTAATGGGGGGGGGGGGATCTCCTAAGAATTTTTTTCTGCATAGAAAATTGACAATCATAGTTTCACGCTGTTCAGTTAAGAAGAACTACACTTAAACTGTGAGATAGAGAAGTTGTAGCATGACCTGGCTCAATATTCAGATTCCTTTTTTAAAAAAAACTGTTCTATGTGTTCAAATTATTAATTTTGTACATACCACTGCTCTTTTTATTGGATTCCTTGCTATGATGTGGGATGTATTCCTGTTGTAATTTTCATTCCAAATGGAATACATTTTCAGGAGATAACAGCTTGTCCATTCTTGTTAATTTATTTGATGGTTGTGCATATGAAAAATCCCATTTATATCACACTATTGCGGGCCTACCACATTTTATGAAATTATAGTAAGGAAAATCCTAGTCATACATTTGCTTCCTTTTATCTTTGTTTCAGTCGAAACAGTTTTGTTCAGAAATACCCAATAAAGGCTAC
Organism: Boaedon fuliginosus; assembly: GCA_027560395.1. Classification (NCBI taxonomy): domain Eukaryota; kingdom Metazoa; phylum Chordata; class Lepidosauria; order Squamata; family Lamprophiidae; genus Boaedon; species Boaedon fuliginosus. Next base: position 154,558 of record JANHGC010000946.1, read on the forward strand.
AATTATATCAGGAAAACAAGAGTTATATCACCATGTGATGGCCTGGAGAAATTACTATGTTATAATTCTTAATATAGATGACCATAGTAAATTAAAATAAATATGTATATTCAAAAATGCTATGGATTGTTAAACTTTACTTTTTGCTTTTATTGCTGATGTTGTGCAGCCCTCAAAGCAGATATCTCACTAATATGAGATCTTTGCCCACAAATGAAATAATTTTGAAGGCCATGATGACGAAACAACTTTGCACAACAAAGCACAAGAGTACCCATGGTTCTCTTAGGTTGTAAGAATAACTTGGAAGACATTAGAATGAAGAATGAAAACATATAAATTTTAATTGATTAAAAAAACAACTAAGCAGTAGGGGGAAATGGAAATCATACCTTAATACTTTGGTGGAAGATTTATAAAATAAGACAGTATGGCATTTCTTTAGAAATAAATTATTTAGACAATCAATATTGCTTAAATTAAATATAAACTGCTCAAAAAAATAAAGGGAACACTTAAACAACACAATATATATATCAATTATACATGTATTTTATATTTAAACCTTTATTCACCAAGTTATTGGTAACTACAAGAATGTGCAACTTTCACCTAAGCAATCTAGCCTATCTTCAAGAGTTATTATTCATTGCATAAATACATTCTGAAAATAAAAGAGAATGTGTTGTTGCTATCTAAAATTCTTTGGAGAAAGCAGAGATGTAGATGTAGATATCTGTCTAAATTGATCTCAGCAACCAGCAGGTTTTTTTTTTACCTCTGCAAGAATAATTCTTGCTGAATGGTGCACCTGCTTGAAGTATCAACATATTAAAAAACTGATAGCAAGTTGTTTTAATATAACCTTACAGGATTTTCCCAGAATTGCTCCTAAAATTATTTTTTATTATGATGTTGATCAGTATCTGTGAATTTTCCTGTAGAGTCCTTCAGCTAGGGATAAGCTGGCAAGAAATGAAACTGGATATATATATATAAATAAAAAACCCTCCTGGATTTCAACCCCCTGTTCCACTGTAGCCAGGTGGGGATGGCCTGGGGTTCCATTCAGCCCACACTTGGCATGACTTCTGATTGGTGAATTCCCTGTTTCTTTATCTTTCTCATCCATGCAGAGAAAGCAAGCACCAAACACTCTGCTTTCCTTGGGTGCATCTTTAAAGGACTGTTTAAAAAAAAACACCACATAGTTTTACAGATAGTCCTCATTTAGTGACTGATTAGGACAAAAAAAAGTAATTTTGCAACCTATGCCCACATTTATGACCTTCACAGGTCTGCAAAGGGAAGAAAAGCTGTAGTCAAATCATAAAATTGTGATGTTTCATGTAGTGATTGCTTCACGTAATGACTGATTTACCACTCCCAGTTGTGGTTGCTAAAAGAGGGCTATTTGTACAGTTGTTTCTATCACTTTAGTTGAAGAGGAACTGGCAAAACCTGTGTCCATTTCATCCTATTTAAAAAAAAGGGACAGGAAATGGACAGGTTCCTCCTTTCTATGTTCCATGACTCATCAGTAAATCTGGACAACAAAATAATCAGAAATATTTAGATTCCACTTACAAAAGAAAAAAATGGGGAGGGGGGCAAGGAAGGCTGTGACTCCAAACTCAAGAGAATGGGGCATTCCTGCACAGTTTGTGGTAACTGGTTGTACTGGAAGCATTTGCCCACAAAGAAAAGTTGTGGGGTGGCATAGGGAGGTGAGTAAAGGAGACTGGACAGTGTCCTTCTGGAGCAAATTGGTCGCGTAAATCAGCCTGAAGTCAGAATGCGTGAGAAATAATTTTATCATATAATGCCTATGGGAAAGAACAATCTTTTGGTTTTTTTTTATTTAATAATGCCTTGCCTTTATTATTTTTAACAAATAATTCAAACATATTCAACCTCCTATTTTCTCCACAACAACAACCCTTTGAGGTGTGTGGGACTGAGAGAGAGTGACTGCCCTAAGGTCACCCAGCTGGCTTCCATGCCTAAGGTAGAGCTAGAATTCACCATCTCCCAGTTTCTAGCCTGACGCCTTAACCACAAAACCAAACTGACTATGCCGTAGATGTACCTCTAGCCTGTAACCATCCTATGATGGTGAAACTTTAGGCCAGCCCATGTTTATTGTTAGCAGTAGCTCTACCATCCTAAGAATCTCCAGGAACTCTGTTTGTCTCACCCAGATATTTAATTTCATCAAATTGCAGGTTAATATCTTTATGTGTGCAGACAGTTATCAGGTAATGATTTCCTTCTTATTTTTCCAGGGTATATTTTAAGGACCCAAACAACGTGGAGGACCAATGTTGAAAGCTAAGCTGGTAGAAACAATTCACTTTCTGCTCCTGCCTGGAGGCACAGATGCGTGGCTGCTTCTGATGCCCCAGTGATCAAGCCCCATCCCCTCTCAGGAAAGTAGAAAAGCTTAATCATAATGCCTGCATCACCTTGGCAACCGCTAGAGCCTCACCTTCCTCTGGCCTTTTATTTTTCTTAGCCTGCCTCGAGTTCATTCATCCCCCTTCCCTTTTTATCAGGGCCTTTCTTCCCAACGCTGCCTTGGTTATCTTTATGTGCCATACAGTGTATAGCGCACCAGTAAGCCTAAAAAAAACATTAATAAATACCTTAGGGGAAATCTAATTTGGTTGTTGTGGATAAATCTACATTTTGCAAGAACATGGGGTGAGTGGCAGAGATATGATAACAAAAGCCATGAATTCACGTTTATTATAAAGTGTGTGTTCAGTTAAAAAAAAAAAAAAACTACTCCTAGAGGCATATCCAAGCTTGGTGGGTTTGTGGCCTTGATGATGTATTAGTAAATTACTCAGTGCCTATGTTTTCTCTTCTGACAAATGAATGGATTGAGTCAAACTCAGATCTCATTTTCTTCTACTAAAAAGGCAATAAAATTACTTATTTATAAGAGTGGGTGAACAGTTTGTTATTGTATATCAATTTGGCTTTATTGTTAGTTGGTCAACTATCTCGGCTGCTCTATATATTTATTTTTGGATTTTTTTTTCTTGTTTTTCACTGTTTTATAGTTTAAAATTGCAAGCTGCCCAGAGTCATTTGGCTGGGATGGGCGGCTTTAGCAGTTGAATGAATAAATAAATCAACTTACTTCGAATCAATAAAATAGGTTTATATTTAAATTGCATGCTTAGAGAGTCTGACCGACAATAAAGAATTGGGGAGAGGGTCAGAGATATTCATATTTTGAAATGGTTACCTGTAATAGATATGAGACAAATTAGCTTTTAAAACTTCTGGCATGGTCCAAATGTATAATATCAATTACCTGTCAGCTATTGATTACTGATGACTTCGTGACCCTGCGTTATTCCTGCTGGGAATTCAAAGCAGAAGTTTATAATGGGCGGCTCACTGTTTCTTCTGAGTTAATAATGTATTAGCTGCTGAAGTCATTTTATCAGCCAGAGACTCCTGGAAGAGGAAGATAATCTCTCTGAAATGGTCAGCGATTGGAACTGCTGTAATAGTTAGGATTAAATCTAAGCCAGTTCTTTGCTATTTTTTTTTAAATCTCACAATGTTATCCATGAGTTTCAGAGTCTCTGCTACAGTGATAAATATTTGGCACTGACAGTCAAGGGAAAGGTCACCTCTAAACACATAGAGAGCAAAAATTGTCCTCAGTATAGTTTCAGAATCTGGCCAAATTTCACTGCTAAAGAACAGCATTTGGATGCAATTGCCAGCCTGCAAATCTGGTACCATTGCTGGAGATGTGGATATCCAAGGAACTCAAATGTACAAAAATGAAGACAAAAGATTGTGAAAGGAACCACAACTAGGAGAGGAGGGGCACACACTCTCTTTATGTGCTGAACACATCTTCAAAAGGGTGTGCATTAACCTCACTATAACTACATAAAGCATAAACCTCACTATAACTACATAAAGCAGGTCTTTCTGCATTTGTATGGAGGGTCTCCTACATCCATTTAAGAACATGGAGGCACTCTTGCGCAATGGCCAATGGCTTACAAAATGGCTGCCCATATTACAACCCTTTACAATGCATCAGTTAACTTGAAAAACACTGTTATCTCATCAAGACCCAGTCCCCTCTTTCATCCTTTTTAAAGGAGGGGCCACACTTTCAAGGAAAACATGAGGCTACCCTTTTGTTTGTTTGTTATTGAAGAAAGCTTTTGGAGCCCATTTGAAGTCCAGAGGTATTCTTAGAAAGGGGGGAAGTGGAAGAGAACCCCTTACTTTTCAACAACATTTTGTTGAGAGAGAGAGAGAGAGAGAGAGAGAGAGAGAGAGGATGAATCAATCAATCAGTTCTGGGAGATTTTAAGCCTAAGGGGCACACTGGATGGGGCACACTAAATGAAGAATGGAAATCTGGCTTTATTAATAAGTACACCCAAGACATACAATGGCTTTGTTAAGAGTCCAACACCACCCCAGGAAGCAGGAAGGCCAGATGCTGGGAAACAGTAGCAGCACAAAAAAGGGGAGTTTTCAGCGTTTATCATAACAACTGCTTCACTCACTTCATTAAACATATTTTTTTGGTTAGGTAGATATGATGCTCAGCTAAACATTTCAAAAAGGAAGAGTAAAATAAATTATTTCAAATTATTTCTGGTGGGGTATGAGTGCGGAAAAGATGGGGACAATGAGGACATTGGCAGACAAATGAAAAGAGGGCAGAAGATAAAATAGGAGAAGGAGAAGTAGCAGCAGAGAAAGGGGACACACTGGTGAAGATCTGTAAGAGCATGGTGTTGGAAGAAATATCCTTCTGGGTTCAGTTCCAAGTGGGAAGAAAGACACTGGAAACATGGTGATTGCTTGGAAAGATGGTTTAATGGTGAACAGGATCATGTGCCTTCGAGCTCCTGGGTGAAAAGGGAAGAGATGCTGAGACTCTCTTGGTTTTATACCCTCTCTGGATTTGAATTTCCTGGGGCACAGGAAGAGTATTCTGACTGATTGTTGTTAGAGGTCATAGCTAGCTTTTTGTTTGTCTGTGTGCTAAGTTTGGTTGAAACTTGGTGGGTGGTGCAATGAAGGGGCTTTGGGCAATTCCTATTATGGCTGTGCTTGAAGGAGGTAAAACTTTGTTATGTAGAAAACTGGCCCAGGCCTTAATAGCCCATTAACAAAGGTGGGAGAGTTGAGTTTCTGCCTCTCGGAGTTTCTACTTCTCTTTTAGGGAAAATATTCTGCCTTTTTAGTGTATCCCAAAATATTTCACTTCTCTAGGGGAGGGGTGGTTTGCAGGCCTTCCCGAACAGTTTTCTCCTCTTTCTATCTCTGTCAGACTGTTCTCTTTTCCTCTTCCTCCTCTTTCTCTCTGTCATTTCCCTTTTTGTCCACACACCTCTCACGATCTAAGTAGCAGCACTGATGTCACAGGATCTCTC
>JANHGC010000946.1:235842-250052 GCA_027560395.1 Boaedon fuliginosus
AAAGAAAGAGGGAGGGAGGGAGAGAAAGGAAAAAGAGAGAAAAACAGAAATGAGAGGGAGGGGGAGGGAGGGGGGAAAAGTGAGAGAGAGAGCGACCCATTTCCCACAGAAAACACCGAGAGCCATGAAACTGGGGTAGGTGTGGCTGTGGGGGTGTCATGTGACTGGGTAGGAGTTACGTTGAGTTAGCCACGCCCAGGTATTGTGGCACCTGGTGTTGTGGTTTCTGTGGGAAAAGGGTCAGAATGGCTCTTTGAGTGTTTAAGGTTGCCGACCCCTGCTTTAACCAGAAATCCAGTTTGGAATGTTGCTAGCTGCATTCAAGGGCTGACTGAGAAGGTGTACTTTTGCAACAGCCTTCCTCGGCAAAACACATGCACCTCCTGAGGCCCTTCAGATGTGTTTGACTATAGCTCCCATCATCCCCACTGGGTGCCTCAGGTAGAGAGATTTGATGAAGATAAAATCATGAGGCCATAACACAAAATAAGAGATGCGTGGGGCATGTTTGCACCAGATACAGTAGTTAGATGCAAATAGAGAGGAATGTAATTATTCTATTATTGTTGCAACTCTACTGAGTGGCAATACTACAACTCCTTCTTTGGCCCTTATGGGACTGATGTTGTTATCCGTTATTGTATTTGGAGCTGCTTTCGTTTTGCTTCTAGTTTCCGACAATTCTGACACTTTGGGATGAATGCCTTTAAGCAGGAGAGAAGTCTCTTTATAACTCAAAGAAAATTATATTGCAAAGGAAGTACAGTAGCTGCTTATAGAGAATTAATAATGAATTATTTTGGATTATAATCTTATCATTTCAAGTCTGTCCTGTACAAAAAAGCAGAAATACCATTTTAGAAAATTATACCCTAGAAACATGCATTTTTAAATGTCCTGCTTCAGACTTCTATTTGGCCCCCAGCCAAATAGATGAAATTCTGGCCAACTGCCATATTATTTACATAGACCCAGTATTATGCTATTAATAACATGCCCCACGTTCTCTTAGGAAGACCTGGCTGAATTAATAATTAATTTTAATTAATACTTTTTTTATTTGTGATTCATTATGTTTTTAAGGTAATTAAAATTTAATTAAATGGTGCAGTCACCCCAGGTGGAAAGGTGGCACCCTGAGCTTCCAAATAGCCCAAATAATTTAAGCACTATTTGACAACTGGGAAGTGAAACCCTCCCACCTTGGGGGGCTGGAAAAACAATGAAACAGTGGAACTCTGCACTTATTTTTTTTTTTAATAACACAATAGGGAAGAAATAGGAAATGATTCAGAAGGAGAAAAAATGGAACATTTTTACCCTCCCAGGCTGGGAAACTATAAGCAGTAAGTGCTATCTAAAACAAAATATGAAACTCTCTGCAGGAAAGTGAAAGAATATGAAGAAACAAGGTACATTAAATTCCACAGAAATTACTGCAAAGGTATTCCAATTGCTTTGTTTAAAAAAAAAAAATCTGAGTCCCTCCCGCTTTTTTTTTTTTTAAATTTTCCCCAGGATGAAATTGACAGAAAAACTAGACAATTAATTATTAGGGGACAATACAATTGTTAAAACAAGAAGTGTAGGTGCTTGGAGGTTTGGTGTGTGATTCATTACTGCTTGATTTGCTTACTTCCACCCCTTTCTGAAACTCTCAGGATCGTGGGCAAAGGCAATTTGACACGACCTGATCCAGCCTCCTCCACCTGGGATTGTGGCTACTATATTGAAACACACAGACACACACAAACCTACACCTCCCTTACTAGGCTAAAAAGGAACTGGGTGGGGAGAATCCTACATAAAAGGATAACAAAAGAGAAAAAGGAAACTGGCATACATCTTCATTATTTATAATAGTTTTATTCAGTGAAAAAGAGAAACAAAACATTTGTGGGGGGGGGATAGAAAACTACTATAATAAAAATCAAAATTAAAATTTTAAAAAATCAAAATCAAAAAAATGATTTTCTTTAATGAAAAGAAAATTGTGAGATAGGGTGTGTCTTTGGTGTGAAGCAGCGTGGTGGCCTAGAGGTGGAGCTCTCCCCTCCTAATCAGGAGGCTGTGAGTTCAATCCTAGCTAGCAGCAGATATTTCTCTCTCTGAGTGCAAAGAGAACACATTTGCTGTGAGCTCTCCAGGAAGGTCATCTGGCCAGTAAAAGCTTGTCAACTCCCTTCAGTCGCCCCAACTCCATCCTGATGCGTTCATTAAAAGAAAAAAAAATGTTGTCTGTTGTGATAAGACGGGTAAGGGCAAGATAGGATAGGACAATAAGGGAACCAAAAATAATATAAAATAGAATAAATTAATTAGTTGAATGAAGATTAGGTTAGACTGAGACAAGTGAAAATCGGAACATGGTTGACAAATAGATACTGTAGATTTATTCAAAAGAAAGTATCGTCACTAGTCTGGATCATTTGGGACAGCTTTATGCCAAGGGCTACTCAATTATATAATGGACACGGAGCTTACAGAGGCTTTTGAATCAGGAGAGGCTAAATAGATATCCCGCCTTGACTTAAAACCCGTCTAAATTGTCCTTTTACCCAAATTCTGCTGCATTTAGGTTACTTTATTTTTGCTTATTTTACTTTTCTTAGACTAGGGCTGGCTTTAGGTCCCTGAGCTCAGTGAAATCCTCAAAGCAAGATGATTTCGGAAGCAAAGCGTTGAAGTTGGTAACAATTCAATGAAAAGATCAACAGGAGAACCAGCAACAAGGGTTTGTTTTTAATTGACTTTCATCTTGGGAGTAGAATTCACACCTCGTTAGGATACAATACTAAAGAAAGTAATGGAAGGTTTGAAGAAACCCAAGGAGATTCTAAATGAAACTAGTCATCTCGATCAATGAATTAGGCTGGATGTATGTATCCCAGCTTAGTCACAAGTACCACAGGAAGGTATTTGAGCTATGTGACAGTTTCATGTGTGTGAGAGGTGGGATTGTGCGTGCAGGCTGTGCACGGTAAGAGGAAAGGAAACAAGCCTTTGCTTCAAGTAAAGTCAATACAATTTAGGGCAGGAACAATGCTCAAAAAATATCCGATGGCCTTCTACTGCTAAGGGTAAGCTGGTCTGGCCATTTAAGCTGCTCGGATGGGAAGCATAGATATGGCGAGCACGAAAGCAAGAGAGCAGAACATGTGTACATAGGTGTGAGCAGCTAGGCACTAGAGGAGGCCATAAATGTGATGGATGCAAGAGGAAAAAAAGAGCTGCAGACCACTGCAAGCATTACTTGTGAGCTGCAGCAGTTGACAGTCTGAAATAATGGGGCTGTATATTCGATTTGCCACTGAAACCCTTTCTTTTAACAGTGTTTCTGTCACTGTGTTCGTAACCACAGTGAAGAAATGATACAGCAATCAGTTTCCATCCAGGATGCACCTTCTCTGCACGTCACTAATTTAACTGCACAGATAAAATACAGGTAGGCCTCGACTCATGACCACAACTGAGCCCAAAATGTATGTTGCTAAGTGAGATAGTTAACTGAGCTGTGCAGCATTTGACGAGCTTTCTTGCCACCGGGGTTAAGTGAATCCCTACAGTTCTTAAGTTAGTTGTGTGGTTGTGAAGTGGCTCTGGCTTCCCCACTGACTTTGCTTGTCAGAGGGTCGCAAAAAGGGGGTCACGTGACCCTGGGACACTGCAACCTTCGTAAATAGGAGCCAGTTGACAAGTGGCTTGAATTTTGATCACATGACCATGGGGGATGATGCTGCAATGGTTGTAAGCAGAGGTGGTATTCAGCCAGTTCTGACAGGTTCAGGAGAACTGTTAGCGATAATTTTTATTGGTTCTGAGAACTGGCAAATACCACCTCTGATTGGCCCCTCGCCTCCCCCTCCAGGAGTGTCCATGCACCCCTATTTGGGTGCCAGGAGGCTTCAGGGTGGCTTTCTAGCCCCAAAACAGTACATGTGGGTGCGGCATTGTCCCCCCCTCACATGCCCCTATTTGGCTGCCAGGAGGCTTCATGGTGGCTTTCTAGGCCAAAAACGGAGCAGTGTGTGTGCGCGGTGGCCCACCCAATCACGTGACCACATAGCCACATCCACTAAGCCACGTCCAAAGAACCGGTAGTAAAAAAATTTTGAATCCCACCGCTGGTTGTAAGTATGAAAAACAGACATAAGTTGCTTTTTACAGAGCGGTTGTAACTTCGAATGGTCATTAAACGAACTGTTGTAAGTTGGGGACTACCTGTAGAAGCCTCTTCTTTTGCCTATGGAATGGCTCCAGACACTGATAGAGCCCCCAAACTGGTTAAACCTATGTTGTCTTTCTCATGTTGACAAAACTTGAGTTAAATAAGTGACCTTCTTCAAAAAAGATTGAAGAAAGTTGGGAAGCCACATGCTTCGAAGTTCTAAATGTGTTCGGATTTAGGGATCCAATCAAATCCTTTAACCCAAAGCTCTTTTATTCCTGGAGCCAATGTCAGCTGAAGAATGTCTTCAGCCTGGCACAAAAATCACATCAAAAGATCACATAGAATGCATATTGTATTAACATATTTGTAGTAGAATGATCAAAGCAGGCTAAGCTGCATTAATGCAGAATTTCAATAGTAAGATTTTGGAGATGCTCCAACTTTTGAGACCATGTCTAATCTATAGCCATGTGATGCCCATCAAATAAATGCCAAGCATTTCAGCCTGTACACACAAAATATATGAATCATGATGTTGCAGTTGCAAACAAGCACACACATACACAATGAGTAGAGGTCCACTCAAAGTGGAAGATCACCTTCAGGGCAATGTAAAGAGGGAAAAATGCAGGTCATAATTCAATAGACTTGCAGGTTACAGGCTGTTATATTAAAATAAAATTCAATTTCCCAAGAAACTTATTTTTATATAACCAGTTTTCACCCGTTATGGCTGTAAACGCACACTGTAAAACAAATACATTTGTGATTCTAACTCAAGGGTGAAAACTTACATGCCCACACCCACCAAAACACTATTTTGACCTTTTGCCAGATAGAAATTGTGCTGAAATTTGGTGGCAAAGTGCCCAGATTTCAAGTGGCATTTTATTTTCCAGAATGAAAATAAAATGAAAGATGGAAAAGGAAAACATTGGGTTTTAATTTTTAAAACTTCTAATATTAAATTTTTATTTTAAATCTTGTCTGGTGTGTAAAGTTACAAATTATAAGTGTGATCTATAATTTTGATTAATAAATAACATAAAATAAATTGTTTTTTTCAGGTTGGTTTTGGACTCTCGTTCTCTTTTGCTCTCCCTCCCCACCCCCAATTCCAAAGATGAAAATAGGAGTGGAGTACCTCTGGCACAGCAAACCATATCCACTTTTTAAAATGTCCCAAACTATTTATGATTGGTAGTTAGAGATGGGATAAACTAGGGATGAGTGGGTTTTATTCCTGGCCTTTATTCTTACTCCTATCCCCTGTATGGTGGCGCATAGCTGGGCTGCCTCTGCCCACTCCCAGGAGTTCAATCCTGACCGGCTCAAAGTTGACTTAGCCTTCCATCAGGGGTGGGTTTCAGCCGGTTCGCATTGGTTCAGGCAAACCGGATGTTAACTTGCCACCTGGTTCACCAAACCAGTATTTTGAATCACCCGCTGGCCCCGCCCCTCCTGCCCCTCCCAGGAGTCTCCACGTGGATGCCAAATAAGTGTAGACTGTGGGGGAGGCTCTGGGAGGGCCATTTTCATGCTCCCAGGGCTCCAAGGAACCCCCTGGAGCCTGTGAAAGCCAAAAACTGGGCCTCCAAGAAGTCAAAAATAGACCCAAAACGGACCTGTTTTTGGCCTCCAGGGGGCCTGTGGAGGCTGGAGAGGGCCATTTTCGCTCTCCCCAGGCTGTAGGGAATCTGAAAGCTCTGAAAATGGGTGAAAATGTGTTCCCGAGCTCCGTTTTCAGCTGCAACGGCCTCCTGCAACCCTCTGCCAATGAAAACAGTTCAGGAGGGCCACCCTTGGCCTTGTGAGCTCCATTTTTGGCTGCAACAGCCTCCTGCAACCCTCTGCCAATGAAAATGGAGCTTGGGAGGGTCACATGCAGCCCTCCCAAGCTCCATTTTCGCTGGCATAGGCACCCCAGGCCAGTCCTTCACTGTTTCCAGGGTGGCACTGCGGGCCAGTTTTAAGCACCCTGCAAGTCAGATCCGTCCAGGGATGGATTTCAAATTTTTTAACAACTGGTTCTGTGGGTGTGGCTTAGTCATGGGTGTGGCTTAGTGGTCATATGACCAGATGGGCGTGGCTCAGTTGTCATGTGACCAGATGGATGTGGCTCAGTCATCATGTGATGAGGTGGGCATGGCTTAGTGGTCATGTGACCAGGTAGGAACGGCTAGGTGGTCATGTGACCAGGTGGGCATGGCTAGGAGGTCATGTGACTGGGGTGGGTAAGATTCTTGATGAATGTATTTTATTTCATTTTTATTTTTATTCTTGTGTACATTGAGAGCATACACACCAAAGACAAATTCCTTGTGTGTCCAATCACACTTGGCCAATAAATAATTCAATTCAATTCAATTCAATTCATTGCCTTATTATTACAAAGCAAGATTCCTCATGTGTTCAGATCCCAGTTCTCATACATGGCATCAGGTCTCCACATATTCAGAAGAGAGAATTTTCCTAACTACCTGGAAATACTCTGCACATAAACACTTCCAGGCTACAATCTTTACTGTTCCACTTCTTTTCACCTAAAACAGGCAAGCAACCTTGTGACCTCCAAACATCAACTTTTCCCAGCAGGATCACTTGCAAAGGAAGTGTTGCATTTTGCCAGTTCTCCGAATTGCACAAAATCTAACAAACAGTTCGGCTGAATCGGGCTGAACCGGCTGAAACCCACCCCTGGATCCGTCCCCAGGCCTTGAGTTTGACAGCCCTGCTTTAAGATGACTGTATATTGAAATTAAGCCTCACACCTATTATACAAGCAGAGTAGAGATCCTTCATCCCAACTTGTCTTCCATTCCCGTAAGGCAGATGGTAAGACAAAGTATGTAGGTCCCACTTCTGGGTGTCTCAGGATGCTTCTGGGGATGGTCACAATAGCAGAAGCAACAATGGTGCAATAAAAAATAGTAACAAACAAATGAACTGAATGTCAACACTCATTAAATTAATAGTTAATGAAATTTAGTCTATTAGCAAATGATATGGTCCCCAGTGGAATCAATGTTGTTATTTTTCTTTCTGCAAGGAAACACACACACACAACAAACCTATAAAGGGATTACTACATTGCAACTTGTAATTTTATATAAGCGTTGATGACTTTTTACATGAATAAACAAATAAGACTTTGTTGCTTCTTCCACCCATCTCCCTTCCGTGCATTTGAGCTCATGTGCCCACGTGTCTCCAGCATGTGGAGACCAAGTTAAATATGAGAAATATTTTCCCAAAATAGCTCCTGTCAGATTCGCTTTCAACTGAGCATTTTTCTCTAGAATTTTTTTTACCGTAAACACCCCTGCCAAAAAATAAAACGACTGAGGACTATCTGGTATGCAGAACTGGCTACATTTCCACACACTTCTATATTAAGTCCTAAGCCCTGAACTTTCTATGAACCATTTTAAAGCACTGATTGAAATTTAATGTGCTGTAAATTATGTGTTTCCTGTTTGACTAATAGCGAGAGTGATTTGTTCTCTTATTTGAGTAAGTTTTAGAGTCGGAACTAATTCATCCCTTCGTTAATGCAGGTTCTAATTTATGCTAAGAACATCCGTCCCTTCCATGCAGATCTTTAGAAGAAAAATCATGGATCTGTACCTCTGGGTTAAAAAAAACTGAAGCTTCTTGGAGTAAAAACACAGGCTGGGCTGGAACTGGAGAATGCCTCTTAAAACTTTCCCATAAGAAACTATGGCCAGCTGTAGTCAGAAAGATATTTACAAGGTGGGCTGCAAAAATATTAGCAACGGGTTCTCTGCCCGGTTGCTGGGTAGGTGTCGCCATGGTGGGCATGGTCTACCTGGTCTCCTGCACCACAGGGAGAAGGCGTTTTCGCCCTCCCCGGGCTCCAGAGGCTTTCCTGGAGCCTCTGGGAGGGCAAAAACGGCCCCCAGGCTCCAGAGGCCCAATACTCCCAGTACTTCTGGGAGGCCCTCCCCAGGCTGCAGAGGCGAAAACAGCCTCCCCCGGGCTCCGGAGGCCCTCCAGAAGCCAGAAACAAGCTCATTTTTGGACTTCCGGTAGGTCTGTTTTTCATCCTCCCGAACCCTTTGCGCTGGCCCTGCACTTACCTGGGATCCAAAATGGGCTGTGTGGAAATTCCTGGGAGGGGCAGAGCTAGCCAGGTGTGGGATTTGGGGGTTTGCCAAACTGGGCAAACCCTTAGCAAGAGGATCACCCGAACCGGTGCGAACTCCCACAGCAGCCCACCCCTGTGGTATTTATGTATTTAGGCTTTTTATACCAATGTGTACTAAAATGTCTCGGCAGTTGATGGCACAAATAAAAAAAAACAAGAATATTAAACCTGATTGTTTCTAAATAAAGCTTGTTTAAAAGCCAAGAAAACTTCACTCAGGAACACATTTCCAAGATTTCCAGAGAAGGCTCAACCAGGAATCCCCATGGGATAAAACCTGCAAGTCCATTTCTTCATCTGACTTTAGTACTGTAATTTTGTGACTTTCATCCTTGCAGAATGTATTCATCTGATTTCAGTAATGTGGTTGACTTTCATCCGTGCAGTGTATCTAACTTCTTTATCCTTCAGTACATGTGCATTCCCACACTGTTACGAAGCAGGGAGTCAGGAGTTCAACTTTCAGGTGCTTGTTTTTGTTTGTTTGTTTATATTGGTCACACAACTTGATCGGGGAAGTGAGGCAGGGTATAAATCAAATCAAATAAATAAATAAATAAAAACTTGGCATTTACAGTATTGTTTCATGTAATTCAGTATGTGAAAACCATGTCTGGGTATATTCTTGCCCATTTTGTGAAGTGGGACTTGTGTCCACTGTCCTTTTGTAATAGCTTCACCGGGTAAGCAACCCAACCAATGGCTACCTTTGCTAAAAGGCACAAAAGTACTGGGTAAGTACGTTGTTATGTATGTGCCACACATTTGAATAAAAGATCCCTTTGTTTAGATTTTCAAGCACGTGCAATTGCTTTTTGGATCCTGATTCTCATCCTGATTTGTTAATAGACTGAAGGCTTCTCAGTATAACAGATGGTTTCCTTCTTTTTCCTCCACGATTCTTCTGCTTTTCCAGAAGATACCAGCTTAAGTCCAAGCAACCATTTGTTCTCTAGTACCAGCTTCTGTGGGCCCATCAGGCATCTCACAGGAGACAAAGCAATAAATCTTAATACTTAGATGTCCAATGCCGTATTCAAGAACCTGCTTACAGCAGAACCTTTACTGATATGGCACTGCTAAAATAAGTTGTGTCATTGCAGAACAGAAAGATCATACATGAGGAAAAGATCTGCATCCCGTAGAACCCAGAAATTAAGACATATAAATATAGCTGCTATAAAGATAAATTCTGGGCCCTTGCCCCCCACTTTTTTCAAGTCAACTGACTTATGTGTGCTGTTTCCCCAGCCTTGAGAGTCAGAGTCATCCTTTTTTTGTTTACATGACAGTTCTAGAGACTCCTCGGTGCTGTTTGAGCTTGTTGTTTGAGTATTGGTGCTTTTGAATATTGGCGTTGGAGAAGACTCTTGAGAAGACCATAGGTAACCAAGAAGACAAACAAATGGATCATCAAAGAAATCAAGTCAAGAGTTTTCAATTGGGGCATAACTGACCAGGCTCAAATTACGGTATCCTACTTCAGATACATTAGGTGAACAAAGATCTAGCTGTCTGGAGTAAACTGTAATGCTGGTAAGAGTGGAAGGAAAGAGAAGAAGAGGATGATCCACTGTGGCAATGGGTGCACCACTGGGACACTTGAAGGCCACATTAGGGATAGATTGTAATGGAGAAAATAGTGTCATTAAAAGTCAACAATGACTTGACATCACATATTAAATCAGTCAATCAATCAACCAGTCAAGCAAGGAATCTGAACAACCAAGCTGTCAGTGAGCTTTTTGTCCTTTCACATCACATCTTTCAAAGAGTAAAATCACAACCCATTTGTAGTTTTTTTTTACACCAGAACAAAATTCCAGGTCAAGAAAGAACAAATTCCTAGCCAGAGAGAAAGAAAAGTCTTCCAGGATTAAATTATTATGGAGCACAAGCGTTTTCCTTAATGAACCAATTTGTTTTAAAAAATGCTTTAGGGCGTTCATAAATGCTTTAAAAACAGCAGATCCTCTGGTGTATATCTCAAGATGCAGTCAAAAGAGATATTTGATTGTCCATGGAGGAGGGGAGGATAATTTGCCACACCCCTCATTATATCTGTATAAGCAAAATCCATTAAAATAAAATACATCAGAGACCCAGAGCTTTTTGTATTATGGTGTCACATGAATGGACCTGCTACTATATAGTTTAAGAGTTCCAAGGATCTTAATTTCTCCAGGCTGAATTAATTTTTTTTTTAATAGAAATAGAACTACGGTAGTTGATAATGGGAATGGAAAAGAACAGGCTGCTACAGGAAGACTTTAAATAAGAATTCAGTAGAATATACAGGATTTCCACATATAAACCGACAGGTCTATGAACAATACTATTACCCGTTCCTAGGAAAATTTGAATAAGGAGCCTCGATGGCACAGTGGTTAAATACAGCACTGCAGCCTATCTCTGCTGACTTGTTCAGCAGGTTGTTAGATCGAATCTCACCAGGCTCAAGGATGACTCAGTCTTCCAACCTTCTAAAAGGTGGTAAAATGAGGACCCAGATTGTTTGGGGGCAATAGGCTGACTCTGTAACTGCTTGGGGAGTGTTGTAAAACTCTATAAGATCTGAGTGCTATTGCTATCTATGTTGTAAGCCGCCAGAGTCCTTTGGGAGTTGGGCGGCATAAAAGTGTTAATAATAATAACAACAACAACAACAACAACAACAACAACAATAATAATAATAATAATAATAATAATATATTTGAATATGGTCTGTGCACATATGACTATGAAAAAGCTATATTTGCATAGTGTAATTTGTATGTAGAGATGCAAAGGCCAAATTTGAAAGGGCAAGGGGAATCTAAAATCTCTTGAGCTTTCTATCTCAGAATTAGTATTTTAACTTTTTGAATAAAATAAAGTAAAATGTAA
The DNA here is from genome assembly GCA_027560395.1 of Boaedon fuliginosus. Taxonomy (NCBI): domain Eukaryota; kingdom Metazoa; phylum Chordata; class Lepidosauria; order Squamata; family Lamprophiidae; genus Boaedon; species Boaedon fuliginosus. The sequence goes on from JANHGC010000946.1 coordinate 247,068, forward strand.
TTATAGATGATAGATATAGAGATACACACACACACACACACACACACACTTACATACATACATGTTGACACTTCATAATGGTGGCATGAAGTTTAGGCAACTCGCCTGACCTTTTTTCCATGTTTACATCTCTGATTATCTCTTTTTCTCCTTAGATGTTTTTTTTGGGGTGAGGGCTAAGGGTCACATCTGGCTTTAGAATAGCACGCCAACATTTGATAGAAATTAAATACTATGTTTAAATTATCTCCTTTCTCACACAATTACAATTTGGCAGTACTTTGGATATGCCAAATTCATGCTAAATGGGAGGCACTGGGAAATGTTGTTTGAATACATCTAGAGGGCACTATATTGTGAAGATGGCTGTTAAAGGGGATTTTCACATTCCTATCCAACAATATAAATGTCAGTTTAGCTTAGTTTCAGCTAAGTCTCTGTATTCTTTCAGGATTTTGGACTCACGCGGAAGGTTTTCTATCACGGCTTGGGCTGACTCTGCATGCAGGAGATTAATTGGAGGCTTGACTTCCTCTGGAGGAATTGGAGGAAGGGGTCCAACCCATTATGATTTTTCTGTATCCATCTTCCCACTTGATAGTTGGGGCCCATTTATCCAGCCATGCAAGACCCAATATGACAAATTCAGATATTTTTTGGGGCTACAATGAATCGCACGAGTTCCCTATGCCTCCCCATTTCAAGTCTGATCAGTTCTATTACTTGTGTGGCAGGGGAGCCTCCAAATAGAGTTCCATCTACTTGTTTGAACCAAATAGGGTGCTTTAAAGGGGTTGTTTTGATGCCCAATTGTTCCACTATAAGAAGTCCGATTAAGCACCTAGTGCACCCCATGTCTGTTATAGCTTAACTCCCCCTTCTCCCCAGTCTCTGGCACTTTTAAAATTATTTTTACTGCAAAGGGGAGGACAGCTGCACTCACCATCAGGCTGCTTTCTCCTCTGGAGTCTCCTGGGGAAAGCTTTCCAGCTGGAGGTCCCTCACCCTCTTTTCCGGGAGGGGGAACTTCTATGGCCTGCTGGGTGAATCTGCTTCCGTCTGGTGGATTTCTTGATGGCTTTCTCCCCCTGGGCGCTGGAGTGGTCCATGGCTGCGGGACGGGCGCACGGGCTAGACACTTGGAAGCTGTGTTGCCTTGCTAGCCACAACGGTAGCATTTGATGGTACCAGGTTGCTAGGCAGGTCTCGGTTCCGGGGTCTTGACTGGTGTTCATCGACCCAGAGTTCTTCTTGTAGGCTTTTCCAGAGGGGTTTGCCTATGTGGGTTTATTTCACGGTCTAGAGTTATAGCCATTGCATACCAATTCCGCAGTGTTTCTGCAACTCCTCGAAGGTTCCAGTAGCTTTAGGATCTTACCAGTCAAAGGTGGTCTTCAAATTGTTTCACCCACCTCTGGTATCATTTGGGGGCCTCAATTTGTCATGACCTCTCTCCTCCAACCAAAAATTAGATTCTTAAAGTGTAACTTTGTGGAAATGAAAGGGAAAAAAAATCAGGAAAAAGATGGTTGGTAAGGTCTTGCTGGAGACAGTTTGATCATAAAATGCAATGGAATGTGTGAATGAACCTGGATAGTTTCAAAAGCCTCCCGCCACCCCCCAAAAATGGTTATCATGTAATGTTAAAGGCCACATAGCTTTCAATTCCAGTTTCTAGGACATTTAGGTGGAAGGGCACTAATGCACTTATATCTACTGTTAAAGGATAATATTTGTAGCTCAGGGTTCAAATGAGGGCTCCTTGGTACTCTCTGAACCTGCAAGAAAACAACCAAGCTCAGAGAGCACCAAAGATTCTCCACGTATGATAGGCTTCTAGGAGGCTGACCACAATAGGAACGTTTTGCTGGACCAGACAAATCCAGCTCAGCTTTAATGCTGTCATTAATTCTCAGCATTAGTGCTGAAAAGTGTAAACCATCCCAAAAATTCAGATGTTTTAGATTGGAGGAGCTATTTATAGTATTTCTTCCCAGGGCTGAGTAAAGGCCTTGGCAAATGACTTTCTACTGCTACAGCCAACTTTAAACCACAAAGATTTCTGGTGACCGTGAGACCGTTACCATTGTTCAGTCATTGGAATGTATGATCTGTTTAAAAAAAATTGTTGAGAAAAAAATCTTTCAAAAGAGATTCTGGGCCATGTGGATGAGTGCACATGATTTATTTTGATTTATACCTCGCCTCTCTTCCCCGATCAAGGGGAACTCGAGGCGGCTTCCAATAATAAAATACAATTTACAATATATTAAAATTACAAGTAACCATCCATACAACAATAACACATCCGGGAACCTGGAAAAGGGGACGGAACACCTCGTGCCAAAGGTAGGCCCTGGGGTAAACCAGGTAAGAAACACAATTACAGGTATTCCTTGACTTAACGACACGCATTTCCATGGCCAAGCGAGGCAGTTGTTGACTTCTGCCTCATTTTACAACCGTTTTTTTACCTCAGTTGTTAAGTGAATCGCTGCCATTGTTCCATTAGTCACATGGTCGTTAAGGCCGCAACGGTCGTAACTGTGAAAAAACAGTCCTAAGTCACTTTTTTCCAGGCCCGTTGCAACTTTGAGCGGTCCCTCAATGAATCGTTGTAGGTTGAGGACTACCTGTACAGTACCGTGCACTGAAACATGGACCAGAAATAAAAACTGGGGGGGGGGGGCTGATATTTCCTTGGTGTCCTCCGCTCCAGCCAGGACAAATGGCATAAAAGGTATTTTTTGGCAAGTAGATCCCTCTGGAGCCAGCTCCCAGTAGAGATCAGGACCATCCCCACCTTGTGGGCTTTCCGTAAAGCCACAAAGACCTGGCTCTGTCGACGGGCCTGGAACTGATTCCCTCCCCCTGTTTTTTGAATGTGGTTGATTGTGTAAAACATTTTTAAATTGTATAGGAACTGTTTTGGATTTTAATTGTTGTTAGCCGCCTCGAGTTCCCTTTGACCGGGGAAATGGGGCA
>JANHGC010000950.1:95911-114675 GCA_027560395.1 Boaedon fuliginosus
CGATCTATTTTTGAAGTCTTTTTGGTAGTCATCAAGTGGGATGATTAATTAATTTTCCAGTTCTTTAATGTTGAAACAGAAAGTCCTAAAATAAATTCAGTGTTTATTCTATGGAAAAACTAAATCTCCATGGAGGATTTGAAATCCATCTTCTATCTGTGAAACTATTCTTACTCAATAAACTTCAAAATAACTAATTTAGGCATCTATCACTTTTGGCATGCATATGAACTATGTTCAGTTTCTTTCCCCTTTGAACAGTTAACACATTTGATCCAACTTACCTTAAAACAGCTCTTCAAGCACTTTCTGGCTTATTGTGGAGCACAGTGGTGCTGCTTTTCAAAAATAAATCTAGGTCAATTTGTATCATATAAAATGATTTATACTGGTCTTTGGAATGAAACATTTGAGATTCAGAACAGCATTGCCTTCAGCCTTCAAAATGAAACACCTTCTTATTTCAGTTAACACTTCTGCCATAAATTTGGCTCCTTAGACCTCGGACAAGTTATAATCTTTAAAATATTTATGTCTTTATACAAGCTACACAGATATGTAATGCATTGGTGGTTTCAAACTAATTGAGATGATCTCTTATGTAGAGGTCAGTAAACAGATAGCCTGCTTTTCTTTGTTATTTCTAAATATATCCAATCCCTATACTTGTAAATTTGGGTCAATAATAGTTTAATTGAAAATCTTTTACTTTAAAAAAAACCAAAAACATTGTTTTAACAAAACAGGCACCAAATGCAGGGGCTGTAGCAAATGCTGCACTGTATGGAGGTCAAATGTTAATTTTTGCTTTATGTGTATTTTGAAATAACACCTTGGGCCCCTAAGGAAATATAACACATTTTTCTACTGTATATATGTGTTTTTCCTCTTTTCCAAATAATTTGACAGTGGTTCCACTGTTATACTTTCTAAAGGAGGTGAGGGGAATTTTTTTGGTGTTGAAATGATTGATTCAAGCCTCACAGCTACTCCTAAAATCAGGAAGGGATCTAGCTTATTCCACTGACATCTTGCTGACAGACATATCGCAAACTTCATAAGAATATCATAATCTTCGGTTATGCAAATCTGTGGATCAAGATTGCTTGGAGGCAGATACCCAAGCAAATGATAATGTAGCCTCAAGTACATCAGCAATTATTTTGACAGAGGAATTGGAATGTTTCCGAAATAACAAGCTAGGGAGGAAAATAGCAATAGCTTTACCTGCAAGAAGATATAGATCATCAAAATGCAGGTTAATTGAATTCAACATATAGAGTCACATTTCCTGCTTTTTAAAAAAATTAACGAATTAAAAACAATAAAAATTTGAACTCCTGATCAGCATGTCTTCTCCTCACCTAACATATCACAGAAGAAAGTAACAAGGCAAACAGAAATATATGACTGAGAGAGATAATTTATTTATTAAAATAATTATTATCATCCAAATCAAAGGGACTCAGGGAAGGAGACATAAGTCCAAGCAAGCCAAATCACAGAAACACATTAAATCTCATCAAAATATTGAAATCCATTAGTTAAGAAAGCTTGTAAATGATTCCTTCATCATTCTGTGCTATATACAATCAAAATTTGTCACCTCTATATGGATCTTTTCACTGAGCTTCCTAACTTGCTGCTCAATTGGCTTCTACTTGCCTTGCCCTGCTATCTACCCACTTACCTCTTCTCCTGGAAGCTGATATGCTGGAAAGCAAAACTCTAACCTCAGCATTATTTTCAGGAATATCTCTGAGTCCCACTTATACCATATAGGTATACCTTAAAAAGTAGAACTGGAATACAATTACAGGCTATTGCTCTGTTTGGTAAGGTGGTCATCCCACTGCCAACAGTGAATTACAGTAATAGGAAGCATTTGGGTTGCCACGGTGGCACAGTGGTTAGAATGCAGGACTGCAGGCTACTTCAGCTGATCACCGGCTGCCAGCAGTTTGGCAGTTTGGCAGTTTGGGTCTCACCAGCTCAAGGTTGACTCAGCCTTTTATCCTTCAAGGTTGATAAAATGAGGATCCAGATTGTTGGGGAAAATATGCTGATTCTGTAAAAAGTGCTTAGAGAGGGCCGCAGAGTACCTATAGCATATAAATCTAAGTTCTATTGCTATTTATAGATAGAAAATTACCTTGATCATTTGCCTTTGGAAAATGGGTACTGTATGCTCTACCAAGAGAAAACCACACAATAACCATTCTTAAATGGGGAAGTCCTTCTATGGTAGCCATTTTCTAAGAACATCCACAATGCACTCTTAAATTATCCTGGCTGAATAGATGTTATTTTTTTTTTTGCACTAGCAATTGAAGGTGGGTAAAATACAGCAAGAATTGGATCAGGGAGGATTAGCACTCCTCTGCGATCAACCTAGAGGAGCCTGGTGATGCAGCAGTTAAGTGCATCATTGCAGAGAAACTCTGCCCACAGCCTGGAGTTCAATCCTGATGAGGGTCAAGGATGACTCAGCTTCCATCCTTCTGGTTCAGTAAAATAAGGAGCAAGATTCTTGGGAGTAATATGCAAATAATGCTGTCACTATAAAAACTGTCCAGAGAGCGCTATAAAGGGCTATGGAGTAGTATATACAACTAAGTCTAAATGCTGTTGGTATTTCTCTTTCCTCTGTGTATTATTTGTATTTCTGTTGTTGTATTATAGCAAATCCAATGTATCTTTTTGAGCTGTGGTGGCAAAGTGGTTACAATGCAGTATTGCAGGCTACTTCTGCTGACTGCTGGCTGCCAGAGTTCATCAGTTTGATTCTCACTGGTTCAAAGTTGACTCAGCTATCCATCCTTCCAAGGCCGGTAAAATGAGGACCCAGATGGTTGGGAGCCATGTGCTGACTCTGTAAACTGCTTAGAGAGGGCTGTAAAGTACTGTGAAGCAGTATATAAGTCTAAATGCTATTGCTATCTTTAAAAAATGGGAACAATAGAAAGGATTTCCCAAGGTCATAGTTATAGAATGAAACCCATCCAAAACACCAATATTTTACTTCTAAGGAGGAAAACAAATGTTAAATTAAAATTCCTAGAGTTATTTTAGTATTTCACTGGCTGGTCTCTTCATTCTGGTGTCAATAGTAAAACTACACAGCAAAAACAGAAATACTGATTGTAGGATATAGTGAGAAATGGAACGAGTGTTCTAATAAACATTTTGCTCGTCAAATGCACGCAAGTGTAGTTCTTGAAAATAGTTCTGTTTTTATTGTTAAGCAACGTAAATGTCCTTTGAATTCAAGGTGGGGAGTCTGGCTGTATTGGTTCATGTTAATGTTGCTTCGTATGAGATAGGCAAGCATACACTCAGTGTAATTTGTTCATGATTTCTTGGAGAAAAGACACAACATCTCAGAATTCTTGGAGTGTATGAAAAACTTCAAGCTATGTTTTCTGGATAACTGTGGAAAGGTTCCATCATCACAATATGAATATAGATGTCTATAGTAAGAGTCTATAGCAGGGGTTAGCAAGCTTCTTGTTTTAGGGGCCAGGGACCATGTCACTGCTGCTGCCATCCTGCCCTTCTTCATCAGTGCCTGAAAAATGACCTTTTCTTTTGCCCCTGTTGATGTGGGTGTTGATGCTGTTACCAAAATGACTGCCCAAGGAAGTGCAAATGCTCTCTCTCTCTCTCTCTCTCTCTCTTGCTCACTTCTATGAGCCAGGTGACTATACAGTATTTCATCGTGGTCTATAGGCCAGATTATTTCTGGTGATGGAAATATCTGACCCACAGGCCATTGTTTGCTGATTACTGATATACAGTGAAACATAAGTCTGTTTTACAAATTGGACACAAAGTCCAAACTGAGGGTGGAATGAGCAGGAAATCCATAATGGAACTCCATCTCCAATATGTAATATAATGCTAAGCAAAGTGAAAGTTTAAAAAAATGTGATTCTTTTTAAAAGTTGCTTGATAGATCTACCAAGGAATTGATAAATCCAGCCCAAATAAGAAAATCCTAATGATCTATCATAACAAATATACGAAACCCCATCGTAACCCGATCTCAGGACAGTGTACTCATGGATTATGTAGCCTGGATATAATTTCAACATGGATTACATTTGGGATATCTGGAGGTGGAATCCAAAATATCAGGATGGCAGATATGCGATTGAACCTTCACTCCTTTTTAATAGAGTCTGTGCATCACATACACTATAAAGATCTTGGGACTTGAGCTTACAGTTACACTTACTATCCAGACTTCCTGCTTCATTTACAACCAGAAAATCTATGGAAGAGTAGCCAATTAATCTGAAAATCAAAAATCAACCTGGTTTCAGTTCTAGTGAATGCCTTTCCAGAGGCATTGATAAGAAAGCAATAATTGTGAGTAAATATTCCAGGTTGTATATACAAAATTCGCTATATAAGGTGATATATTAATTCAAACCATGAGCTACTGCCATGGTTGTTATGTGCCATCAAATAGTTGTCAATGGTTAGAGGCTACATAGATAGATTTTGCCAGAGTGCACACATTGTGACTAGGTGAGACAACCCAGGAGCAAATACAGCGCACAGGTTTGTAATAACACATAGTGGTTTTATCCCTACAAAAACATATATACTGTACATACAAGTACTTTGATACAGGCCTTGAACAAACAGCAATCAGTAATCAGCTACACCATGGAAGCACACATGGAAGAAAGATACATGCCGCCTCGAGTTCCCCCGACCCGGGAAATGAGGCGGGTTATAAATCTAAATAAATAAATAAATAAATAAACAAATAAACAAACAAATAAATAAATAAATATATCTTCAAGAGTCACTCATATATTACAGCCTCTTAAAGCAGTAGCAGTCAAATAACCCTGCTGACTCATTGCTACCATTGCATCATCATTATAACATTACTGGATTACAGTATTACAACCTTACAGCAGCTAGTCAACTATGAAATCATCATTACCCTGACAGATTTTATTAATTACAATATGTCCAGTCTTTCAGGTCTTCCAATGGTGTACACATTGCCAATGTAATGGAATCTATCCACCTTGTGCTGTTTGTCCTACTCCTCTCTTTTCTTCCAACTTTCCAGCATTAGAGCCTCTTCAGAGAACTAGGTCTTCACATAATGTTATCTATATAGTTTTATGGATGAACATACAGGGGCATTTACCACTGACTTCTCCTTCACAGTAAATTGATGCCTTTGCCATTGTCATTAAACTAATTAACCTGCCTCTAGCATCTTCCTATTGTTACTGACCAAGGTAGGTGTCTGTTTGCTTTAGCTGGATAGCTGGAATGACTTTCACACCTTGGGTAAATCTTAGAATCTACTACCAACATCCTTTGCTTCTTGCACCCTGACCCTCACCATGATGAGGCAGCAAAGCAGGTCTTGGCAAGACACCCATTTTTATGGTGTTAAAAAAGTCATCTTTGTATATTTGTAAGAAATATTCCATTACAGGTTTTCCCGGACAAGGGGAACTCGAGGCGGCTAAGGTTCACTTAATAACCACATGATTCTCTTAATTGTAGTGATTCATTTAACAACAGTAGCAAGAAAGGTTGTAAAAATCAGGTATGACTCACTTAACAACTGCCTTGCTTAGCAACAGAAAATCTGATCCCAATTGTGGTTGTACATGAAGGTTGTACACCTGTATGCCCACTATCCCTATTTTTGACTGGGTATATTAACAAAGTAACAAACATAGTAACAGAATAATAGAGTTGGAAGGGACCTCCAACTAGTCTATATATTTCATCAGCATGCAAGATGTACCTATAGGGCCTACTCGCAATATTTGTAAGCTATGCATGCAGATCCTTCTTCTTTAATGCTAAGCTCTTTTGTTTTTGTTTTGACTATCATGAACTACTGAACTACAGAGGTCAACCAAAGGGGTTGGCCAAATGAGAAAAACTGTACCAACACCCTTTTGCAGAGATAGTGTGTTTGACCTTAGGAAGTGTAGAACCTTCTACAATATAAAAAACTAGAATGGTGACCCAGTCTCGCCAGCCATACTAAATATAAATAGAGTCACCATATCAGTTAAATGGGTAGCATATTGAGTAAATAAACAAGTAAAATGGGTTCAGATGAGCTGCAAAGAGCTTCCTCACCTGGGCTGAGGGATAAGGTTACTGTAGATGTTTTCTAGGTAAAATAAAATCCCAGCAACTGAAAAAGACAATAGGCATCAGCCTGGTGATGCAGAGTCATATCTTAAGAACTGTCATTTCTCACTGTTTCACCACAGCTTCCCTCTGAATGTACTCATGGGCTGTCTTCTGAAGTACAGTTACCCCTTCAATCTGAGAAAAAAATAATCTCTTGCACTGTCATGGGATTCAGTCATTGTAGAAACGTGGAAAATGATAACCTTTAACTGAATTGCCTGTCACAGACTGAATGTCATTTGCGGGGGTCTCTAGGAGTTTTGCCTGTCATGAACATCTGATGCAAGTACTCAACTTTTTAGGGAATCATTTGGTGGCCATCAGCACTTACAGTCCTCTTAATATTCCAGCTGGCTGGCTGGGGTGTGGGTAAGGAAGGAAATCAGCCAATGCTGCCTTCGCAGAAGGACAGACTATGATCTTTTTTTCTTCTGAAACCCAAATGCAAAAAGGGGGAGAAAAATCCTCTTTCACCTTCTCTCTCCACCCTGCCACATCCTGGCAATTTTAAAAGAAGTACAAAAAGCCCTGCTTGCTGAGGGGCAGAAAAAAATAAAGTGTCTTCTTTTAAATTTTTTATTTCTGCCATCACCACGTCTTGCTGTACAGCCCCTGATAAATGGCTGCCATTTACAAATGAATGAACGCTTACCTGTTTGTCAGACAAGTCACCTTGGTTGCCATCTGTCATTCTCACCAGGTGCCTGCTTTCTATTCCTTACAGCAATTGAACAATGTGCTTGAGAGAACTCTTTAAAACCATATCAGTAAAGCTGTTTGGCTGGGAATCTATAAAGCATCTTGAAGGTGGCTTCCCTATGATTACCTCTTGCCCCTTTAGTGCTCTTTCCCATGTCTTTTGAAACAGAAAATAAACCCAGTCAAGCAAACTCTGTATACCTTTTGGTCTTTATAGTTTCAGTCTCCTCCCCAGTTGTAATTATGCATCATGATTTTTTTATTCTGCATGGATAGGTTGGATGTCTACTGATTCAGAAGACAGCATAGAAACAAAGGCCTGAGGGGAGAAAGAAAATTAACTGGAATTTGGAGTACCTTCAAGGCCTTTTCCTGAACACTGGAGGTCTGCAAGAGTGGAGAGGGCTGGCATTGCATATAGAAGCCTTCTAACACAATATCCTTCAAAAGTAGCAGGCCTTGCCTCTTTAGTCCCTGACTGAGCAGCAAAATCTGAACTACATTGATGTTCATTTGAGCATGTCTTTAACTCTTTGTGTGGTAATAGGCCTAGCCATTGAAATGTCACTGTTCAGATGGGAAGTGGCAGGAGCTTAGTTATGTATGGACTTTCACCTGTTCACAATTTTAGCCTTCAAATATTTAGGCAAATGCTGAAGATTTTTTCTATAATTAAGCTGCCTGTATTAATCTCCTAGAACGGGATATTATTTAATGTGTATTTGCTAAAACTCGCAGTCTTAAATGATTCTTGTGATATTAATGAAACACTGCTAGCTCAAACCAAAAGTCTATACAGTTAAGAGTCCTTTTCTAGCTAGGCAAATGCTTCTTAGAGGTTAACAGCAGAGCAGAGGATTAACAGAGCAGTCCTGCTGTTTGTACCTCTCCGTAGTCACATAATATTTAGAGCATTGTTTCTCAACCTTGGCTGCTTTAAGCTGTTTGAACTTTAATTTCCAGAATTCTTCAGCCAGCATGATAGGTTGGAGAATTCTGGGAATTGAAGTTCACACAGCATAAAGCTGCCAAGGTGGAGGAACACGGATTGAGATAAATGCTGTTTTCTTCAATTTCAATCTAAAATTGACAGTAGCAGTAGAAATGAAAAGGAGGGAGCTTTTTAAAAAGGCTTGGCAGACTATTGTTGCCTTTCCTAACTTATGACCTATCTGACAAGGTCAGTGATTCTGAAAGTTGTTGTCCAGCCTAATATTTAGACTGGAGATGGTCTGTCCATTTTTGCCACTCTTTTTTGCAACTCTGGAAAGAGCATGTGATGGCAATTTGAAAGTTAACAATTTATATTTAACAGTATGGGTTACTCTGAATTGTAGCTCTGAACATTCTGGCTCACACTGAAGCTCTGACCCCATAATTCTGTTACTCTGCATAAGAAAACTCAAAAACTTGGGACTATAAACAAAACTTCAGCCAACTGACTCAATCTACCACACATTTAATATCTACAGTTGAAATGTAAGGATTTGAAACCTTATTGCTGGTAAGTTTACTTTTAATTTCATTTTGTCAGAATAAAATAAAACTTCTAATTGATTTTCAAAGGTATCATATTATATCTTTTGTCAATATAATTTCTCACCCATTCAGCCAACAACATGATTTTTCTTTGTAAATCTTGGAGAACCAGAGGTGATATTCAGCCAGTTCCAACAGGTTCCGGAAAACCAGTAGCAATAATTTTGATTGATTCAGAAAATTGGAAAATACCACCTCTGATGGGCTGACACTGGCAAATACTACCTCTGACTGCCCGACAGCATAATCCCGCCCACCAAGCCATATCCACAGAACCAGTAGTAAAAAAAATTTGAATACCACCACTGTGGAGAACCACTGATATTTCTCCATTTTTCTTTTCTATCCATGCCTCAAGCTAAAATTCACAAAACAACAGAGGTTATACTACAGTTCTTTGCCATTTTCACTGATGTTGTTATTCCTGTGAAAGGCCATTCATAATATGGAATAGTTTAACATTAGAGCAACTAACGTTAAAGAACATCACATCTCTGTGGAAAAATTATGACACTTTTATCTCAGACTGATTGGCAGTCAAAGAATATTAGAGATCCCGAAGCAAAACAAGTTTTTGTGCTCTTCCCCTTTGCTGCCTGAATGTTCTGTGGTCTGGAAAGAAAATAATCTTGGACGTATGGGAGTAAATTATGTTTTAAGGGAGATGTATAAATCCTTTTAGTGCTCACTAAAACTTGAAATGTGGATGTAGGTAAACAAACATTTGCTATTCTGGGGATGCAGCACAGAAGGCTGAAGAAAGTTTAATTTTTCACTTAGAAACTTTTCTTCCTTTGATGCAAAAGGTGTCAATGTGGAGGAGGCTAGGATCTTAGAATCAGCTACATAACACGGGCTATCAAATAAAGGTTTATTATAGAAAATAGGGGAGGGTGTCTCAGAAGAGACTATACAGATATAGATATAGGTAAAGAACTGAGTTGGGAGGAGCATGTGTGCCCTTATATATGGGGTGAACCACACCTTCCCCTATAGGTGCTATAGATGCAGCACTGCCAAGTGCTGCCACCCAAAGGTGTAGCTGGGGGGAAAGCAGGAATGTATTCTATACATGACAAAAGGTGATCTTTCCACAGCCATCTACTCTTACAAACTATATTAATGAATCTCTTAACACCAATTTTTGATCATTGTGAGTACTGGCTGTCAATTCTTGATCAGTGAACAATTGATAGGAAACCTGGTTTTGTAGTTCCATGAGATATGTGTTGTTCTACTTTGTATAGAGAGCGAGATGACCTCAGATAGAAATATTTTTATCTAGATGAAGAGGACTGAAAACTTTCTTAAATCCTGGGGAACCAGATACACAAGGCACAAACAGGCATGAACAAGGCATAAACAGATGCCTCCCTGATTCACTAGAGTATAAGGAGGAGGGGTAAAGAACAATCAGACTTTCAAGAGTCTGTTATACCCAATCTCAGTGTAGTTCTAATTTTCCATGGAGCTGGTTTTTTGGAGTGGCCCACTTAATGGGACTGGTTCTTTGATGATTATGTTAATTTGGCAGCAGTGCTTTAATCTTCATCAATAAAGTGTAAATCTGTGTTCCATCTGTGTTCCCGGAACAAGATTCAAATCAAACATTTGTTCAAAGATCATTTTAACAATATGGCTGTGAAAATTACAGGCACGTTCTCTTAACCCTGCTTCATCTAATCTAGATCAGGAACCATTAGCTGTATCTATATTAGATCCTAATTAAAGATCCATAATGAATTAGTTCAATACCTTTTAAGACTTTTTAAAAATAAAAATGACATTTTTAAAGTAACTGTTAGTCTAAAAATAAGAATTGCTGGTGTCCTCCTCCATGCTTGTGGGAGCCCATTGTACTTCATTTCAAGATATTCTGGTTTTCCTTAGTTGGTGTTCTGTTAACTTAGTGAGACATGATTTAAAGGTAACTCTGCTTCCTAAAGAGATCCAACAAGCTGTGGATGATAAGGTGATAAGAGAAGAGAGATCCAGATTCTAGGTCTCTTAAGACCCAGAAGTCAGCTGAATGATCTTGGGTGGTCACTTAATCATAATCAGTGTCCTACTCTGTGCCAAGCCAAATGAAAAACAAAACCTCTTGTATCATCATGCATCAACATCTTTACTGTAGGACCTAGTTGGGGCAGTGACAGAACAGTGGCCTGTTTGCAAGATGAATACCAAGAAGATTTTGCTTCCATCAAAGTGTTAAAGACAGAGTAGCATTGCAGGCTAATTCTACCCACTACCAGAAGTTTGATTCTGACCAGTTGAAGGTTGCTCAGCCTTCAATCCTTCTGAGGTCGGTAAAATGAGGATCCAGATTCTTGGGGGTAATATGCTGACTCTGTAAACCACGTAGAAAGCATTATGAAACAGTATATATGTCTAAGCGCTATTGCAAAAGGAACTTAATCTTAATACTCACTTCCCCATCAAAATAAATCTAAATGTTGCTTTCCTACAGATGCTTATTCTTTTTTAATTTTATTTGTCTCTCTGCATTTTCTTCCTTCCTTCTCTTCCATGATTAATTATTTCATTGTTTCTACCACTGAAGCCACACTATAAAATATTTTGTAAAAGATAGATTTTTAAAAAATGTATATTACTTCACTTTGTTTTATTCATATCATTCCATTCAGTCCTATGCATGTGGACAGTTCCATAGAAACATATTTTTGTACTTTCCTCATTTTAACATTCTTCCAAACTTTGCAGAAAAGGTCTCATTAGGGTTGTAGCCTGCTAGACAAACCTGACCAGTCAAGCTGCAAGCAGCGAAGCAAGTAAACAGCAGACTTAAACCCACAAAGGCATTTTCCTTTTTATCTTGTCACTGTTGACTCATGAACATGGTAGATCAAAGTAGTACATCCTGCGATTGCATCCTCATTAGCTACAAGAAAGGTCAGTCTGTATACAACACCATAGCATATGTCAGATTAAAGAAGTAGTATTATTACTATTTTTAAGATACAGTATCTTTGGGATATATTTCATTAAACCATTTTGTTTCAAATACAGATGATAATCAGAAGTTGACCTTTACAACAAAAGAAATAGTCTTGCTGACATTTTATGACAGGGATAAAAGGAAAGCTGGTTCCAGTGTGCTGCATTGTAGAATTTATCTGTATAATTGGAATATAACACAAGTGAAAAAGATTACTTTCCTATACTTCACAGTATCTCTAAAATGCATGAGACAGGTGTTTATATCAGCTGAAATGATGAGAAGGTGGCACTCAACCTATGTAGACTTTTCTTTAGCTTTCTTAACCTGATGAACACCAGAATATTTCATGCTCAAAGTTTGACTCAAGGATTTTTCTATCAATCTTGCTTTCAAATAAATATCTGCTATTGTTATTATGGTTGGCTGCACAGTCAACCGGATGGTTAGACTCAATTGACAATTTTATCCACCTAGGAGTCCTTCCCAAAAATCTGGGATAGGCAGATAGATATTTGTTTATATATCAAATTTGGAAACCATCCAGAGTGACTCTGGGTGATATACATTTAAAACATACAACTATACACAAATATTAGATTCCCATAGGAGGCAATTAAAATAGAAATAATTAAAATTGAAAAGTAAAAAGGCAGAGGAAGAGCCTTTAAGACATTAACCACCCCCACAGCTGCATGCTCCTCTGTGAGCCCCAAGTGAGTCAGCAGGGGTGTATCTTCAAAAGGCAGGAAGAGTGAGGGCCCATATCATCCCTGAAAAATTGCTTCTTTTCTATATTCAGCCTTCATCTTTCTTGTTTTCAAGAGCTTTCCTTGATTGACTTCCTTCAGCAAAGGTTCTTGGCTTTTCTTAATACAGTCATTCAGATCATGCTTTTTATTATTAGAAAGTATCACTGCTTCTTATAGAAAGCCAACAAGGTGTAGTGGTTAAGGTGCTGTCTAAGAGCAGGAAGATCCAGATTTTTGTCTTCTCTAAGACACATAAACCATCTGGGTGACTTTAGGCTAGCTACTTCTATCCATTGAAGTTTATGGATCACAATCCACCAATAAAGATAATGAAACTGCCATACAAGATGGCTGCACACATGGATGCTGCAGCTAGGCTCTCCTTCTGCAGTAACTTTATTGAATTCTATTGTAGAATTTAACCTTTAACCCTAGACCAGCATTTAACAACTATGCCACACTGGCTATAAGACAAATGTTATACATCCTTCCAGATAAGTTTGAACTTATGCTTAACTGTCCCAATGGTTAGTTCATCATCACATTGTATTCATATAATGAATGAATCATCATTGTTTGACAGTAAGCCCCTAAATGTTCTCTGTGAATGAAACCTTGAATGAATGGCATGTAATTGCTGCTATGCAATGCTTTCCAAAGAATCATTGTGCAATTTTGTATCAGATCACATTGAAATATTTCTTTAAAAAGATCTAGCCATTTTTGTTGTAGCTACCGCATTCTGTGGCCCTTTGTGTATCCAATTGTTTTGCGCCTCAGTAAACACATAAATGGACTCTATCATTTAAAGAAATGTTTGAGCCATTCAAACATTGTGATGTGGCAGTTTGGTTTTTCTGTATAGCTTTTGCTAGTTAAAATATGTGATCTGAAAGATAGAAAAAAAAATGTCAGAAGCATTTCTCATTTCAGCTCATAGTATTGAGAGGCAAAGAGAAGGATGGAAAAAAGAAAGAAGTAATTTGGGTTTGGAATATTCAGGCTGATTGAGGAGTCTCTCCCAAACTTTTTATGAGGTATTTATTTGAGTTCAAAACTTCTTAAGTGAGGAGGAAAATTAAGTGGCATTTTGTATGGAATCAGGTTCCCTGAATATATCAAGAAAAAAAGACAAAGCCAAGGTGATAAGTAAAATAATCTCAGAACCATTACACCAATCTTGTGCTCTCACCTTTGAAGTCATTCAAAAATGTTGGTTTCTCTTTTCCTCGGTAACCTACACCTCTTGCTTTCACTGATCCTCTTTGTAATGCTGCTGCTTTTGTTTTTCCAGGAGCAGCCTGATCTGATCTAATCTGCTCTGTCTTCTTATATTGAAATTAACAAGCCATATACCCTGAGGCGCAGGCTGTATCTACGACAGTGAAGCACAAATGAACTTGAGCACGAGGTCAATCAACTGCACAAAATACATCACACAGTTATTCCAAGCTTCATGCTGTGTCTGTAATTGCCCCTTGTTCTGTCATTAGAGCTCCCCTACAAGTCATTATTTTGAGTCAGCAAAGCTGCAGGGAGCATTCAGCCCAATGGTTAGCAGAAAGCCGGAGAGATAATATAAATATCTCCCTATAGTGGCATACAAGAAGCAGGTATTTAGATTAGCCCTTCTAAGGTGTGCAGCTCTATAGTCCCTTTATGAAACAAAAGCAAAGCTATAATTGTGAAATATTCAATGCAGATTCCCATAAGCTGATGGTTCTTCCAAGGAAAGGAGAAGAAAATGGACCCATGCCCTCTATTATGGTTCTAAATCTAGCTTTAAGGATTGTAAGCAGTGAAATGCTAAGCAACAGCAAAAAAAAAAAAAAAAAGAGTGGGGGGAGGGAGAATCAGGAAAGCCTGATAAAGGTTGCTTTGTATTACTGTTTAAGTGAACTTATTATTCACAAAGGAATGCCTGTTACATGCAAATCACAGGATGATTAATTGATTGGGGTTAGGGGTACACTGATTTGTACCCTAGGCAGGCTGACTTTCAAAGAAAGCACGGCTTTAAAAAATACAGCAAAGGATAAGTGATGAAAATGGTAATCTGATCTAGAGAACAAAAGCTGGTATTTCCCTACAATGAAAACTGTGCCAATGATATATTGTTCCCTCTATTCCAAAGAGACTTTTGAATAGTATTTTAGGATCCACAATTCAAAAAGTAAACGCGGAAAAGAGCAAATCAAATCAAATCAAAACAAATATATAACTGAAATAGCAGAATATGATTCTTTTACATCAGAAATGACAATTTCACAGCAATCTCTGAAGGGACGTGTTGGACTGCAGGCCTCAGAAATAGTTTGTATATCTCTGCAGTATACCTTATAAAGGCAAAAAATCTCCCATTTTTGATAATCTCCTGTTATCCTACATATTCTTTTTACACTGTTAGGAAGAAGAAACTTAACCTAATTTTCTCTCCCCCACCTGCTTCCCCAATGTATGCTATATTTTGAAATGTATTACTGTGGATGCATTTAAAGAATGTTTTCAAATTTGTTTTCAAAATATTATTTTATTTTCCCATTTTCCTCTGTGGAACTACCAGTAAAGTTAGCAAGGAAGAAGACTAAGAAGAGGAAGTGTAGAATAACAAAGAGCAAACATAACTAAGGCCAAGAAATGAGAAAAATGTGAAAGAAAGCTTGGTAAATGCCATAGCAGTACCAGACCAGACTAGACCCGGATCTGGATCTGGATCTGGATCAGATCCAGTTCTAGATCCAGACTTATGGAATTTGCTAAGTTTGCTTTTAAAAATTTATCGGCATAGCTATTCTGTAAGCAACATCATCATAAAGAAAAGAAGAGAAATATAGTTCTTTTTAGTTTGTGGTTGATAGAATTGCAATTAGAGAATGCCTCCCTGTGTATGGCTTTTGAATCCCAGTTCAGCTGGATTGCTCTGCAGATGCAAGTCACTGCATTTCTGTATATACTGTAACTGAATCTTCCTTGTCCTGAATAGAAATAGAACAGAGCACATGTCAAGAAGTGAGATTCCCCTGCACTCACTCCTAAGCTTTTGTGTATACAATGGGCTAGAATAACCTTTGTGAACTGAATTATTCTTCTGTACCATGGTTCAGTGAAGATCATTATATTCTAGCACAGCTTGAGTGATTTTTAATGCCAAAAAGCATCAGCAAAAACCACAAATGTTACAAAAATATTGAAACAATATATTTTAAAAAGAAACACAAGACCCTACATTCTTACTTTACCTTGTCCCCAAGGTCAACAATGCCTGCTTATTGAAAATTAAAATGCTTTATATGTGAATGTTGTTGGGTAACAGTTCTGGTGTGAACACTGTTGAAGTTGCATTCACTTTTTTTGAAAGGAAAAAATCCAGGCCTGGAATCTATTGTTGGCCTATTAAGAATAAAAAAAAAAGCTATTTTTAAAAATCTCATGTAATGGAAGAGACAAAGTTAGTCAAGTGTGTTTTTTATTCATGTTCCCATGAATGGTCTTACTAATATTAAATTAAATTATGGCAGCAAAAATTGTGCCTGGAAAAAAAGAAGCAATTTAGTTGTTTGCACAAAATACAGTGAATACCCACAAGCAAAAAGAATTCATGGCACGCAGAAAAACAAAGGGAAAAAAGAAGAGAAAAAGTGAAAGACTGAATACCTTCTTCATAGGCACAATATTATGGCTTATTTTATTTGTGATTGACACATGTTTCATGACTCATCTTGAAAATTCATTGTATGGTTTCATACAGAGGCCTTACCTTGAAGATAAAATAGACTTTGTAATTATTACATAGAGAGGAATCTAGTAAACAAGAACAAAACTCACCTTTTATGATGCTCCATCACTTGTGTATGATGTTGCAATCTACAGTATATATATGAAACAGAAGTGTGGTGGAGGATGTCTGTGTTTGTATGTGCTCTATAAAAATTTTCAGTTCTGCACCAATCTACTTCAAACTTGGCAGATAGATAGAAAAGTGTAGTAAGATCAGCACTGTCAGAATCTCCAAAGGCTAGGGGGCCTTTCTGCCCCCTTTTTGAGGGGGCAAAGAGGACACTCTTAACGAACAAGCAGCAACTCTCTACTGAGCATGTGTGGTTTTGCCTCTCTCTACTGAGCATGTGTAGTTTTCAAACTGACTGAGGCACATTATTCAAACCTCTGAGGCACCATGTTTTATACATATAAATTCCAGATTTGCCCCAGCAGTGATGGGATGGAGACACATGGAGCAGCCCACCCCACCAAGTAAGGTCACCTATGATGTTGGAGGGGGCACAGGGTCTTAAGAAGGCCTGCAAACTGTGGCCCAGTGTCCCTGTCAAGCCCCAGCTGCCTTTCCTCAGCTGGCCTTTCCTCAGAGATGGCCTTGCTGAACCAGAAATGTGGGAGGGGGTGCCAGGGGCTTAAGAAGGCCTGCAAATGGCTGCTGCCCAGGGCCCCTGTCAATCCCTGGCTGCCTTTCCCAGAGACTATCTGGGCAGAGCAGAGATGTGGGAGGGGGAGCCAGGGGCTTAAGAAGGCCCTCAAATGCTGTGGCACAAATATACTTCTTTAAAAAAAAATGAGCAAGGCCGGGTAATCAGCTAGTCTAAGTATAAAACAGGTGGAGTTTTCATTACAACATTGTGATACTTGTTTTATCATTTGTTCTCATTACCTCTTTATAGATGCCCATATAGACTTCAGGGTTGGATCCCTAAGGGACTGTTCACAAAGCTCACAGCTCCTGCGGCTCTGAATCAGGCTTCCCGATGGTGGGCTCCTAAAGGAGCCTAAAGTGGTGGGAGGGCACAGTGAGGGAGAATTTACCGGGATGGGTACAGGGGAGCCGCATCTCCCCTGCCCATCCTTTCCTCTTCTCTGTAGCCACCAACAGATGATGTGGTGGTGCTTCGCCATTAAGTTGGGTACAACCACTGGAGCAAGAATGTACAGGAGGTGAGCAGAAGAGCAGGAGGTTCAGAAGGGGTGAGTGCCGAGCACTAATAATAACAATTACCCCAGAATCAACTTTTGAATACTAAAGAGATCCCAACTAGAAAGCAAGTGGTGGATTTGGAGTGCCTATGAACGCACTGTGAATGGACAAAATAATTGGAGAAAACATAACTTTAATTTGGAAATTAAAACAAAAATGCTGTGGAATGATTTTGAAAAGAGCAGAACTGTTTGAATTGGGAAGCCCGACTTAAAGAAAAAAACCTTTTTAATTAAAAGAAAAGAAATGGCTGCAGGGTGGATTATAGTTTTGAAAAGGAAAGAGTGGAACATGGAGGTGCTAGAAGAATTAAAAAAACAAAGGTACGAGATATTTACTCAGTTAAAGGAGCTGCTCCATCAGGAGAAAAGTCAGAAATTTTTTTTGATTCAAAATGGTGATTTTTTTTATTGAAATGGGAGGAGGAGGAATCCAAAAGATTGGCTGAATGGAAAAGAAGACGGAAACATACCATGAAATCAACAACAAAGGCAGCACAGGCTAAAGATGGGCACTTCGAAATGTAGGTGTCAACAAAGGAAAGAATGGAGGTGAGCAACATGTGACAGAGGATGGTGGGGGCAGCAGCGGGAACAGAGAAGGAGTCAGAAGGAAATTAAAGATGGTGATGGCAGGCGACTGACAAGAGAAGAATGGTGGATAATATATGAGAAAACCCATGGAGAGCGGAGAAGAAGAGAAGTGGGAGATGATATGCTGCTACAAAAGAGGAAGATAAGAAAAATGCATGAAAGAGATGATGGATAAAGGAATGTTAAAAGACTATTAATAGGGGGGGGGATAGGGAGATGTTAGTGTTAAGGTTATAAAAATAAAGAAATCTAGAAGATGAAATATTGTTAAAATAAAATGTCAGATAGATAACTCAGATTCAGATGATATGGGACCAGAGAAATAATAAATGTAGGATTAAAGTGGTTTATATAGACAGTACTAGAAAATATATTTGGAGATGGAAGGGAAGAATATATAGGAAATACAAGACGGATATAGAATATTTTTAGATTATTTGTAATTGATTGGAATTAATTTGAGATAGAAAATGGAGATTTTGTTGATAGGTAGAATACTGGATAGAGAATGTATTAAAAAGAATGATAACATGATTAATTATTTTTTGTACAAAAAGTAGTAAGGATGAATAAAAAGGAAAATAAGAAATATTGTAATTAGGGGAGGTTGAAAATATGGGTCCTGGAGTCTATGTGGTAGAAAAACAAAGAGGGAAAAGGAAAACAGAGAAAAACAAACTCTTTCTTTGTTTTTTAACATTGTTTGGAAATTGGTTTTTAAAATAAATGAAATGAATCAATGCTTTTTAACTATATGGGAGAAATAATATAGAGGTTTTTCTTTATGTTTTGCTTAACATAATTAATAATGGTGAATGAGGAAGGAGGACAATCAGAGATTAATTGAATTAAGATAGATAGATTTGGAATAATAATGGTAATAATGATAAACCTTTGCCACTTTTATTAATGTAATGGAATTAGATATGATGAGTGATATATAATTAATGAATTGCAAATATTATTTAATGAATTGATTATTTGATGTTTTTATACTAAACTGATTGTTTATTTGCTGAGATGTCTCAATTTAAATGAATAGAATTAAC
>JANHGC010000950.1:123069-138518 GCA_027560395.1 Boaedon fuliginosus
GGATTTTGCCATGTTATTCTTTCCTTTTCTCTTCTTTTTAAAACTCTTGAAGCAAAGCAATCATTGTGCTTTAATATTGCGATAACTCAAAGCCCTATAAGCCCTCATTATATTTTTAAACTACATTTTTAAAAAATACATCAAGCTGAAAGACATTCAAAAAGTAAGCATTTTACATACAATATCTGTAATTACAATACACTACAATGTAACAATTGAATGATTCATTTGGAACATGTCAAGAGTTTGAATGAACATAAAGCATACCAATCGACTCCTTAAAAATATCAGTACCATATTCGCAATAAGAAACATATTGAACAGTTTTTATTAAGTGCATTAAGAGATGTTACAGATCCTAACCACATTGAACTACCAGCAATAAAGAAAAGGTAGCAAGGTAGATAACATCTTCTTCAAGTCAAGCTGGACTTTTGATGATTTTATGCACATTCATATAGTTTTCTTGGCAGCAATAGGGAAATGGTAAGTGTTGCTTTTACTGTAGCAGAAAGTGAAAACTATGGTTGTGTCTATATTATTCAACTTGGAGTTGAAGATGGCACATCCTTATAAACTTTAGCAGAAGTTTTAAATCACATCTTTAGCCAAGATGTTAGGATCTTTTAGTGTTAGGTTAGAAATTTATGGTGTCAATTTTTTTAACATTTTCATTTTTATTAAATGATATAATGAACTTCAAATATTTGTAAGCCACTTGGAGAATCAGAGTGGATGATGTATGCAATGTTAAAAGAAAGAGAAGAAAAGAATTAAAGATTCTATTGGCCAAGGACAGGTTATTCTGTATCATCACATGGTAAAACAATCAAATTTATTCTGAAAGGGAATATGATGACTATCACATCTTTTACTACTGCTCCCAAATAATTTCATTTAAACATTTGAAACGTTTAAAATACCAAATAAAATGGAGTCATCAAGACATGCTATACCCTTTGAATTTCCTATTTCTCAAGAAATTATCTTTTAAATACATGTGAATGCTGTCATCCCACTGTCTGCTAGGGACAGTTCCATAGTTCCTGTTTTATGCAGCAAAAGGGATCCTTTGCATCTTACTTAATAAAACTTTAGTATATTAATATTTTCTAATATTAAAATATTCTATTATTTGGCAGCACAATATGATAATGGACTCAATACTGGATCTTGACACTGACTGTAGTTATTTTGCCTGCTTTTAACAGTTTTCATTGAAGTTTATAAGTTTTTTTAATTAATTATTTTATGATTTGGGTATTAATTGTTGTGAGCCAGTGAGGTGAGATAAGCAGTAATATGATTCCAGTCCAGTCCAGTCCAGTCCTGTCCTGTCCTATCCCATCCCATCCCATCCCACCGCATCCCATCCCATCACATCCCAGCACATCACATCCCATCCCATCACCTCACATCCAATATACTGGTATGAAAATGGCTTATTCTTTTTA
Organism: Boaedon fuliginosus; assembly: GCA_027560395.1. NCBI lineage: Eukaryota > Metazoa > Chordata > Lepidosauria > Squamata > Lamprophiidae > Boaedon > Boaedon fuliginosus. The sequence continues at coordinate 124,524 of JANHGC010000950.1, forward strand.
AAGGATATAACTTGATGATGTTGCCTTTTTCTCATCTTCAGACCATCATGGGAATAATTTATATTTACCTTCAACTGTTCCAGTGTTAAAGTAACACTTTCCCATTTCATCCAACATGTCTTGTTGTACAGTGACCTTGTTGATGATATGGCCAGTGACATAATTAAGAACAAATATCTGGCCAGCTCTCACTGTTGTAAGCTCCTATGAACACACTCCTTTCTTTCTAGCTCCAAGGGCTTGCTATTTTGGCCATGAGAAGTTCTTTCAAATTTACCCTTCTTCCCAAGGATTATCCCACTCTCTTCTCCTTTTAGATCTGTGTTGGAAAGAAAAATGAGGAGGAGGATTTATTCTGACTAATAATCAACTAAGATTACCTGTATGATTGGACAATTGGTAAGAAAAGAGTCAGGTCTCCTCAGCAAGTGGTTGTCAGCCAACCTGAGGAGTATCAGATAGGTAGTATTGGGAAGATACCCCATTTCACCTCATTACTTGTCAGTGACTACCAGGTGTTTTCAGGATTATTTTTAATTAAGGGGCTAGCACTCTATCCAAGAGAACTAAACACATGTATAAAATGTTGGTGGAGGTCCTTCCAGAGTGAAAAATGAAGGATTAATCCAATCTCTTTTCTACAAAACTCTTATCACTTCTTTAGTACAATTATGAAAGTATGTTTTTCAGTCTGGCTGGCAGGCATAGTGGATAGGTGAGGACTGTCAGATTTACCTGTGAGCTCAAGGCCAATCCATGGGATAGTTAAGAGTTATGTATGTGTTTATTTGGGAGATCCTGGTGAAACATTTACCCCAAGGATAATTTCTAACCTGTTCTACCATAAAACTGGGGGGTGGGGGGACTACTTCTTGGCCTTCGTCTCCTTGGAAGCTACCTTAAGAGTTTTGTTTTTGCTTTGATCAGTCAGAAAGACAGCACATAAATAAGATATTTCCTTTTCTGACATCATTGAAGGGTCTAATGCTAAAGGCAGCACGCACAATAACAAAAGCTGATAACACCCCTTTTAATGGCTAGTATGATGTATAACATAGGTTTCTAAAACTAAAAAGCAGGGAATGGTTATGAAAACAGTTAACTTTTGATGGCCAGATAATATTTCCTCTTCTTGGTTCATGATTTCTAGTTGAGCATTTGACTTATTCAGGTTTGAAATAAAATAAAGCATATAGAAACAGCCAAACCCTGATATCAGATATTGATATCCAAATAAGTTGAGAATAAAAGGAATTTAGAATTGCACTTTCTTTAGAAACCTAGTCATTTCAGATTCCAAAATATTTGATTATATTTCCCTCCTAAGCCCACAGAATAAAGTAGTTTGAATTTCCTAACTACTATGTTCATTGCTCAATAGATTTCTCTCTCTCTCTCCATCTTCTCCCTTCCCCTTCCATCATTTGGTTTCCTTTATTCTTTCCTGCTCTATTGAATAATATTTCACTTCTATTACTTGAAAATCAAAACTCATACAATCAGTTGGTTCTTGGTATATAGAAATGTGCCAATATGTTCCTTCAAACATGAAGGCTTATGGCTAAAGAGTTAGGGTTAGTGTCTAGCAAAAGATGGACTCTCTGGTAATGAAATGACACAGTTGCTAGGGGGAGGGCTTGTAGCTGCATGAAATTCTGATAAATCCCGATTGCTTCTGGAAAGGGGGAAGGTTGTTTCAATGCTTTTCTATCTCACATAGTCTAGCTACACACATTTCTTGTGGCACTGTGCTTTGCTTTTTTTTTTTTTTGGTCCTGAGATTTTGTGTACTGAATCTATTGAGAAATGCAAGTCATATACTGAACACAAAAACAAATTTGGATGGTTCTTTGAGGAGTCCCAAAGAAAGGAGACTTAATAGATTGTGTTAACCATCACCCAGTAGCCTTAATTTCACCTGCTGGTAAAATGAAATCTCAGAATATCCAAAACTAATTAGAACCCTAATGCAAAAAGAGGTGCCAGATGTTCCAGCTGCTTTTTGGAAAGGTTGAGAAACAAGAGATATTATTATTGATGCATAACCAAATAATTGAATTAGCCAATGAATACCCTATATAAGTCAATGTGTGCTTCATTGGCTGCAAGAAAGGCATCAAATTGACAGTCACTTTATTGCATCAATCACATCAAGCTGAAAAATACCTTAGGATAATAATTTCAGAATAACCTACTGTCTTGCAAAACCATATAGGAAGCTACAGTACAGACAGAACATGATGAAACAGGTTATATATATGAACAGTATATATATTTAACTTATAGACTGCATGGGAAGAAGAAAAGCATGATTTAAAGTTGGAGGGGGAAAAAACAGTTGCTTCCATTATACTGATGATACTACTCCAATAGCTGAAAACATAAATTAAGTGAAAGCTCATGTTAAAAAAATAAGAAGATCAAACTAATGAAAACCTAATGACAAAAGTACATTCAGTGATAGAATCATTGGATTTGATAGTTATTTTATGCCTGTTAGGATCAATTATAAACAGGAAAAGAACTAGGAGTCAAGATATACGTTTCAGATTCAATTTGGAACAGTAGTTATGAAGGATTTCAAAAAGGTATTAAGATTTCAGAATGTATCTGTATCTATAAAAATCAGACTCATGAAAGCTATAGTTTTTACTGGGATAGCCTATGTAAAAGAAAATTGGACTTTGAAGAAAAAGGATAAGAAGAAAATTGTCACTTTTCAACTTAGCTGTAACAGACATTTTTTGAGAAAACAATGGATAATCAGGAAAAGAAACAAATGGGAGAGGGACTCAAATTCAGAATTCTCAATCAGCCTCAAATGATTATATACAGACATACAATTGTTGGAAGAAATGTCCATCTGGTTCAATTCCAAGTGGGGAGAAAGACACTGGAAACATGGAGGCTGATTAGAAAGATGGTTTATTGGTGAACAGGACCACATGGATTTTATGTCCTGGACAGCTGACCACATGGAGTTAACAGAGAGAGGTATTTATACCCTCTCTTGGGCCTTGCAAGAAATGTGTTCTATTGGTTGTTGTAAGACTCCCAGTGGACTATGCAGAGGTCATGGCTAACTTGGTAAGCTGTCTGTGTCCCAGGCTTGTTTGAAGCTTGCTGATGCAATGAAGGGACTTGTTGGGCTAATCCTACCTTTGTTCAGACCTTGCTGCTGGGACTAATGGATTACCAAATTTGCATTTCTAAAGGCTGGACTCAGCTTAGTATCTGCTTGAGGACAGGGAGTTGAGGCTCTGTGTTTCTATCTTTAGAAACATGTTCCTCCTTTAGGAAAATATAATATTCTGCTTTTTAATATTTCCTAAAATATTTCATTCTTCTAAGATGGGTGGGTGCTAACTTTGCACACCATTCAAACTTTCAACTCAAGTATAAGTCTATAACGCTAGAAAGATGAAAGGAAACAGAAGAGAATGACCAGCTGCAATATTGATGGATCTGTCCATTCATTACCGCAATGAATGCACCATTGTGGAAGTCGTGGCTGAAAACTTCATCCTGAATAAAATGAATCCATGTGGTCACTAAGAATCATCACACAATGATACTTAATCAATTGATTAATATTTAGACAAAGGGTGATCATTGGGGAATTGAGAGGCAATATTTTGGTAGATTCCAGTGCTTCATTTTTGTGAATAGATCCTAGTACAATTTTTCATCAGATTTAAGATGATAGATATAATTCTTGTGTAACAAAGGACATATTCAAAACAGAATAAATAAATAGTAATGCTGAATGTTTTATAAGTCTTTGCCATTTTAAAGCAAAAATATAGGCTTGGCCAGTTTTCTCCATATTTCTGCATATAGAATAAGTGTACGATTTCTGGTTGAAGTTACTGTCATATTGGCGATGATTTTTTGAGCTATACAAAGAGAGTGTCTATGGAGATTCTCAGTCATCCAAATCATGGTTATCCCAAAGGTGCTTTTTCAGAAGGCAAGTGAACTTTCTGTTTTTTCTTTGAAGATGTTTCGCTTCTCATCCAAGAAGCTTCTTGGGGCTGAAGAAGCTTCTTGGATGACAAGTGAAATGTCTTCAAAGAAAGAAAAAGAAAGTCCAGTTGCCTCATGAAAAAGCACCTCTGGGATATACAAAGAGAGATATTAAAAAGGACAGTGGAATAAGATGATTTGTTATTATTCCTTCAAAAAATTATTCTATAGCTGTATTCAGAAGTGAAATAGTTTTTATGATTGTTAACATTTATGCATTAATAAATTGAGGCAGATGCAAAATAAAGCACTTTCGTCACACAAGAATAAATTCTTTTTACCCATGTTTACAGCTTTAATGAAGTTTAACATTCACAAAAATATATTTTGATGAAGCTTATAAAACAAATAGTGCCATTTTCCTTAATAGCATCATAAAATTATTTAAAATAAATATTTCAGTATTTTTTCACCTTCTTTCCCATTCTTCATTTGTATCTATAATTGCAATTTCTCCATTTCCTTTCTACTGTTAGAATAATTTATTATCATGTTGTAATAGGAACAAAATGATCTGTCTTGAAGGCAAGTCATTTTTCCCCTAATAAGATTGTAGAAAGCAAATAACATCTCACTTTTTATAAATACTAAAGTTTCAGATGTTTGATTGTTAAACAAAATATAAAAAAATAAATCTACAAATAAATGTCACAACAATCAATAGTGATTCCAAACTGCGTGAGAAAATGTCTTTTTTAATGTTCAAGGACAAATTCTCTAGTAAATCTATAATGCATGAAATAATTTAATCTGATGATGAAAAATTGGAAACAGTTACCTGGAATTCTCAGTGTGTTGCCTGCATCATCTATTCAAGCAACAGTTACTTCCTTATTCAGAACTATAAGGTGGCATTTTACAGTCATAACCTGATGAAGAAGAAGAACATGAAAGCAGCTTGCAATAGCAGTGCAGCAGGAATCTGGCAAAGCCATTTTTTTTCTGGCTGCCAGAATTTTCATCATGCATTTCATCATGTTTTTCTTTTTTCATGAAGGCTTTCAACTATAAAAAAAACTGAAAAGCGAGCTCTGGAAGATACGTATTGTATCATGCATCTCATTTCTAGCCCACTTCAAAGGGTAGCATTAAGTGGTGTTGATTCATAGCTAACAGAGTAAGTTCACATGCTAATTTAGTATTTTAGGTATGTTTAGCTTAAAGAGTAAAAATCCAGTAGGAGACACAACAGCAGTCTTTGAATGGCTTAAAGCAGGGGTGTCAAACTCACATTGTCATGTGATATATCACAACTTTTTTCCTCTTTGCTAAACTAGGCTGGGTGTGGCCATGCATGATGCCTGCGGCCTGCAGGCCACTAGTTTGACAGCCCTAGTTTAAAGGCTATCACAGAGCAGATGGTGTAGTTTTATTTTCTGTGGTTTTTGAAGGTAAGATGGAAATTTCACAGAATGAGTTCTAAACAGCTAGCCCTGCAAAGTAGTCCAGACAAAAAGCACATCCAGGAGTATTAGCTCTATCTTTAATAGAAGGTTATATTAACATAACCATGCAAGTCTGAAACTACATTTCTTTCCCCCTATCTTTATAGTCCAAGAAATTAAGGAGTGTCTCTTCTGAGGTATTTGCCATGCCTCCATTCCTTCTGCAGGTTCAGTTGCCTCTATTTATAGCCTAATCTGCATATATTTCTTCTCTCTTCTATTTATTATTATTAAAAATTGAAGCCATAGAGGTTCCCCTTCCTGCAGAAGAAGGTGAGGAACCTCCAACCAGAGGAGTTCCTCCAGGACCCACTAGCAGAGAGGATGACCCAATGGTGAGTGCTGCCATCTGCCCTTTTGCAGTGAAAGTAAAGCTGATAGTACCAGAGACTAGGGTACAAGGGGAAATAGAAGCAGTAATAGACACTATATGTACCAGATGTTTAATCAGGCTCCCTATCATTGAACAATTAGAAATAAAGATGAAGCCCCTAGCTTGCCCAATTTGGCTCGAACAAGTAAATGGAATGCTGATTTGTGGAGCCCTTCCCAACCAAGACACACAACTTGTCAGGCTCAAAATGGGGAGGCACCATGAACTCATATGGTTTGTTGTAGCCCCCCAAATGACAGAATGAGTCATACTGAGATTCCCAGGTTTGACAAATGGGCTCCTACCATCAAGTGGGAAGATGGGTACTGGAAAATCATAATAGATGTTGGGCCACTGCCACCAATCCCTTCTGATAAGGGATAGCCACCCAATTCCTCCCCACAGAACCCCTGCTGGGTGAGCCCTCAGTCACTAAATAATATAAAGACTTGGCAGAGGTGTTTAGCAAGGAAGAATGCAATGTCCTTCCCCCTCAACAACAGACTGTGCCATAGAAATAGAACCTGAACCCAAGTTACTCAAGCCAAAAATGTACTCCATGACAGCTGCAGAAATGATGGAACTAAGAAAGTACATTGACTCCAACTTAGCCAGAGGCTTCATTGAATCCAGAAAGTCCAAGGGAGTTGCCCCAGTGTTATTTAAATAAAAGAAAGGTGGTGGGCTGAGATTATGTGTGGATTTTTGCGGGATCAATGGTGTGTGTGTGTGTGCCAAACACATATCCATTTCCTCTCATGAAAGACTTGTTGAATCACCTATTGAAAGGAAAGATATTTACTAAGCTGGACCTACGGGAATCCTATTACAGAGTATGCATCTGGGAGGGAGACTAATGGAAAACAGCTTTCAACTACCCATTGGGAAGCTTCCAATTCTGTGTCATGCCCTTTAGGCTCCAGGGAGCTCCCGCAGTATGCATGCAATTGATCAATGAAGTACTGCATGAACATCTGTATAATGGAGTCCTAGTTTATCTGAATGATATTCTTATATTCAGTGAGACACTAGAGCCATGGTGGCAAACCTATGGCACGTGCCTAAGATGGCATACAGATCCCTCTCTGTGGGCATGCAAGCTGTCACCGCACCACACATGCACACATGCCTCCCACCCATCCCTGTGCTATACCTTCCTTTGTTCCCTCTTCCGAAGCACAGCTGATTGGTGCAGTAGTGCTGATCAGCTGTTTTTCTGCCCTGGGAATTGCATGCGCATGGGTGTGTGTGTGTGCATGTGCTGGGAGTCATGAACGCATGCATGGGGATGGGCATGCACACACACTTCAGCACATGACAAGGAAAAGTTTGCCATCACTGCACTAGAGAAACATATAAAACTAGTGCAGCAAGTGCTGAAAAAATTCCTAGCTGCAAAACTCTATGCTAAGTTGTCAAAGTGCTAATTCCATTAAGCTTCCCTAGACTACCTGGGCTACCAAGTGTCAAAAGAGGGAATTGAAATGGATCCAAGAAAAGTGAGAGCCGTGTTGGACTGGCAGCCCCTTTGCACTCGTAAACAGCTCCAAAGCTTCTTCGGCTTTGCAAATTTCCAAAGACAATTCATTCCCTCTTTCACAGAGGTAACCCTTCCCTTAACAGAGCTGCTAAAAACCGAAGCCTACCTAACCGCTATCTTGGACAATGGACTGTCAAAAAGCTTTCAAAAAGTGCCTCTTAGCAGAGGAACCTATTCTCCAACATCCTGACCCTAACATGCTAGTTATAGTTCAAGCAGATGCCAGTGACATGGCAATAGCTGATGTACTTCTTCAAAAGGACCTCCAAGGCCAGCTATTGCCTTGTGTGTTTGTATCTAAAAAGTTGACTGACACAGAACAGAGATGGTTGGTGTGAGAAAACAAAGTCTTTGCCATGCAATGGCCTCTCCTTTAATGGAGACACTTTCTTGAGAGAGTCAAAGAGCCATTTGAGGTATAGACTGATCACAAAAATATTGAAGCTCCAAAGACTCCTTGGAAGATTTCCCCCAAACGAATTCATTGGGCTCAGTATTTAAAACACTTTAAAATTGAGCCTAAAATATATCTTGGGGTTGGGCGGGGAGAACTTGTTGCCAGACACCCTGTCAAGGAAACCCCAATTTGATAGCACTGAAAAGAAGTAGTGCATGCTATGATATCAGAAATGCAGTCAGCAGCCCAAGATATCATCTGAGCCCAAGCCAGACACCATTCTGACCGCCCTGAAGACAAACCTACTGCAGAGTTCAAAGCAGCACTTTCAACCTATGTGTGGTTTATGGAAAACTGAGATGATTTTACATTAAGAGATGGACTGGTCCAGAAAGGGTCCAAACTCTATGTGCCCAGCAGCTTAAGACAAATAATACTGAGGTGAAGTCATGACTCTTGGCTAGTAAGCCAGTTTGGGTTTTTGAAAACCTTCCATCTGGCTAGGAGACAGCTTTGGTGGCCAAAAATGAAAGCAGACATAGAATAATATGTCAAAAGGTGTTCAGTTTGTGCCACAATGAAAATACGACCAGGAAAACTACCTGGCCTCCTTCAGCAAATGGCCAAACCTATAAGACCCTGGCAGGAGATTGCAATGGACTTTATATTTGAACTCCCAGAGACTGGTAAAAACAGTAATTTCGACTTGTTCTCTAACCAAGCCCATTTCATTGCTTGCTCTGGATTACTTTCAACTAAAAAGCTGGCTAAATCATTCATGAAGCATATATATCGGCTTCATGGAGTGCCACGGTGAATAATATCAGACCAAGGCATTCTATTTACAGCTAAATTCTGGAGGGAGTTCCTGAGGTCCATCAGATCATCCCAAGGACTTAGCTTGTTTCTTCATCTGACTATGAACGGAGCCACAGGATGTTTGAATGCTATGGTGGAACAATATATTTGATGCTATGTAAATTACCAGCAAGAGAACTCCGCTGACCTATTGCCATTTGCTGAAGTTGCTTATAACAATGCAGTACATAGCAGCACGAGGGGAAAAAAACCCATAAGCATAATTTTACAGAATGTTTCCCAGCAAACATTCCCAATATATTGTCCCTGAACTTAGAGTAGTTCATTTAGTCACCCCAGTGAAGTCTACCCTAAAGGTAGAGAATATCAATTGGTGGCTATTAAATATATGAACTACAACAAATCAATAGACTTAAGCGGTAACCATTGACTTCATCATACCTGAAGGAAGGACAGAGAGAGAGAGAGAGAGAAGAAAAGAGAGAAGAAAGAGACAGAGAGACAGAAAGAAAAGAAAAGAAAAGAAAAGAAAAGAAAAGAAAAGAAAGAATCAGTACTGATTGTTGTCTTCAACCACTCTAAACTCTATTTTATGAACAGGATTCTGTTCTTGAGTTCAAGCTGCTCACCTGCTGTTTCACTCTCAATGAATTTAATGATCCTGCCTGTAGCCTCAGGTGATACTCAGCATGAATAAGGAAGTGCCAGAGTGCTCCTTAGTGTGTGTATGTGTGATTCTATATTGATGATTTCTGGCTTGGTGCAAGTACCATGTTTCAACCTGAATGTTCTCCCTATCACCGATCATTTCTGTAAGCTCCAGATTTCCAAACAGAAATTGATTGATTGTTGATCCCAAGGAGGTGGGAGGTTATTGCTTTTTATTGTTTTGATTTTTTTTAAAAAAAAATCTTTGCAAGCCACCTGGTATCACTGAAAGTGAGTTGGGTGGCCACATACATTTTTTTTAATAAATAATTCCTGCATAATTGGAGGATGATTTCTAAACCATTCCACTGTTGCATTTGTTAATCATGGCATATATATAGTCTAAAACAATGACTGATGATTTGTGTGTAGATAATGGTTTTCAGACGCCTCTGTATCACTTTCCCCCAGGAAGCCATAGAAGCCTCCTTTTTTAATCTTAAATCTGTCTTAACAACCAGTTCTGTGGCATGTGCTTAGCACACACCTAATGCGCTTGCCCACAGAGTTCAAAATACAGCCATTTGAAGCTCAGCAGCTTACCTTCTAGGGCAGCTCCAGTAAGTAGAACAGCTGAGGCATGGAAATCAGCTATGCCATGCGACTCAGCTGAGTCAGAAAGAAGGAAATACAGGCCAGGAGAGGGCAGGGGCAAGTGGGTGGGCCCAGCTGATGGTCGGAACTACTGGTTCATTAGAACCAGTCAGAACCTGCAGCAGCCCACCACTGTGTGTTGGGACTAGGACTTGGAAAATTCTCAGCTTGTTTGCTGGCCAGAAATTTTGAGAATTACAATCCCAATTAAACTAGAAGACATCAGGTTTTAGAAAACGGCTTCTAGCCCACTGTTTCTCAGTTTTGGCAATTGTAACATGTCTGGACTTCAACCCACAAAATTCCTCAGGCAGCATGCTGACTAGGGAATTCTGGGACTTGACATCCAGACACCTTAAAAGTTATCGAGGTTGAGAAATACTGGTACTTCTCTAGATAATAAAACTGTTATCTTTTTTTAGAAGGAAACTCTTAAACCTATTATATTTTATTTATGACATTATAATGCAAACCCATAAATCTTACTAATGGTTTATTTCTCAGACATCCTGTCTCATTAGTCATTACTAATATCTCTCAGCTTTCTCCCATTTTGCAGCTTCAAGTCTGTACTAGAAGACCTCAACTAATGTCCATGGGATAGGAAAAATAAAATCGGAAGGCTTCCTTCAATTGTTCATTATTCAAAAATATGAATATTTTTTTTAAAAAAGAAGAAAAGTTTCAGAGAAAATCTGACTGACAAGAACTGTAGCTGAGACAAGCCTGTCATTATGTACTAGTTTTCCATCTGGTGTGAGGTAGAAGATGAGCAAGACAGGGTTTTATGCCAGCTGTGTTCTCTAATTGTGTGTGCAGAGCGAGTAGCAGAATGGATGTTATTATGGACTGTGTACAATGAGACAAAGCAATGAACATCTGGACTTCCAAATCAGTGAGACAAATGTTTGAAGGCATGTTGGCATTTTTTTTTCTAAGGAGACAAGAAATATATTTTACTGTAAGAAATGTATGTTATTTGTGTGTAAAAGTGGAATTTTAAGTAGATTCATTATGTGCAGTCGTGTGTAATCAGTAATAGCTGTAATAGTTTGTTTTTCCTACCAGTTGGAATTTATACTTGCTCAGCATTGGTCACTATGTGTGCTTGTTCATAGAAAGAAGAATTTTAAAAATGGATATTTATATATAACTGCAAATCTTTCAGTGGACATCTGTGAATTTACATATATGAATTTCCAATTTCTGCTTAGAAAATTAGAGCTTGCAGAATTGTTTGGCAGGTGCCCTGCTCTTGACTATATCAACAATTAGCTATGGCTCCTCCTGATCCTTGTTTAGTTTCTAAGACTATGTAACAATGTGGTCACCTGAGATCAAGCAGTAGAGGAAGGTGGGTGGTATGGGGTGGTGGTGGTATGAAGCAGCTATGATTTCCCTTGACTGAGTTTTCTCTTTATTTGGCTAGTCAAAAAAAAAAATCCAATGTAGGCTATACAGTGTACTTTCTAATATAGGTGAACTTTACATGACAGAAGGTAAACTGGGTGATAACCATGGGCTTTCAACATGAACCTAGGGAAAACAAGGAAGGGCTCCAGCCAGACATGGAAAAGAAATGAGATGATAAAAAATTGCTCATGAAATGCTTTAACAGTGGATTAGAAACAACATATCCTGACAGAAGTAAAAAGAAGGAGGTGGCTATAAGATATTCCTTTATTGAAGAGAAAGCCAAATCTTGCTGTTGCAAGTGTGGGAGAAAAACTGAAACTTAATAGAGATCTGATATTTCAGGAGATTATACTGACACTGCCTAAATGAATTGGAAAATTGTGAAATAAATAGGACAAAATGCGAAAGATATACTGTGGGAAAGATTTCACATAATTGATACAGAGTTCCATGCACTGTATATATTTTATGGATTTAATAGATCTACACAAATAATAGAATAAAACAAACTACTTAGACATAAGGGGGAACAAAAAAGAAAGTAAAATCTTCACATTGACAAAATGTCCTTCTGTCAGTCACACTGCTTAGGTCCACACATAATCTATGCTGATACATTATGATATCCTAGACTCTTGTGTTGAACCTAAAGTGTATGAAGGCCAACACCAGCTAAAAACCTGGAAGTTGTGATTTCACACTACCAGTATTAACTGTTAACCAAAACAAAAATGAGGGTTGGGATGGGATAGGGCTGGAAGTGATCTTGGAGATCTTCTAATCCAGCCCTCTGCTCAAGCAGGAGAATCTATACTATTTCAGATAAGTGACTCTCTAGACTCTTCCTAAAAACCTCCAGTGACATAGCAACTCACAACTTCTGAAGGCAAAGCCGTTCCACTGGTTACATATCTTCACTGTTAGGAAGTTTCTCCTTAATTCCAGGTTGCTTCTGTTCTTGATTAGTTTCCATCCATCGTTTCTTGTCCTGCCCTCTGATGCTGTGAAAAATAAATGAAAGGAATGAAAGGAAAGTTTGGATTGGGAACTGAGTAACTAAAAAAGTTCCAGCAAGAATGTGCAGGTGGAAGATGAAAAAAATAAAACAGCTTGTCACTTTGTTTGCAAGAGAAAGCCTTATCACCTACAACTATTTAAAGCAAAAGTTTGGATGACAAGATGGCATGATTGTCAATGAAACCAGCACTGTTTTCAGTATTTGTCATATAGTGTGTCTATTTTTATGTCAGTTTGGGTGGGGGGAGAGGGGAAAAAATGAGTAAGTCACAATTGAAACCTGATTGTGAAACCTGATTGTGAATCCCTCAGTAAGGGATGAACATTCCTCCTAGATTGGGAGAGTAACCAGTACAAAATGAGTGGTTCTTGGGATTCCTTTTGGGCTGTTGTCTCTACAGTGTTCCTTCCTTCTGACTGGCTTTTAACATATACAGTCTGCATGTGTCAGTTCATAACTTCATTCTTCCAACCAGCTGAATGAAAAAAAAAATGGCAGTAGTCTCCCAAAGAGACAAGAAGCTGTCTGGTCTGTAAGGTTTGGCTCTTTGAAAAAAGAAAACATATTTAACAGACACCACTGAAGCTATAATTGCAGTATAAGCAGAACTGGGAATGGGAAGCCAAGGTTCCCCCACCAACAACATTCCCAAAACTATTTTAGATGATTTCTAGGAGGAAAAGAATCGTTTGCCATAAGCTCTACTCATACAACCCTGGGTTGTACCAGAAAGCAGCACTCTGATTATACACACACACAGCTTTCTGCCATACCTGTGTATATATTCTTTGGATTTCCACTATGACAAATTAATCCCATATAACTATTCTGTGCATTTTAAAGGGACACCTGGAAGACTTGTTTTCTTTATATTTTTGCAGGGTTTTTTTTTCCTGTCTTAAGGAAAGGAATGCATAAAAAAGAGGAGAAATTGGGTTATCAAAACATCCACAACATAAACTGAATATTGGGATGAACGGATGCTCAGAGTACACAATAAAATATATGCTGAAGAGGCAGTATTAACAAAAATGAGATTCATGGTAATAAGACAGCATTTAAGGAAAATATGAAGAGGCCTAAAGTAGCACTATGTCTGCTGATCTGTTTCTTTGTGAATGTACAAAGAACTTTTACATAAAGACCTAGCCTTGATTATAATTAGTTGAAAATTCACTACAACCACCCATCATGTAAATGCAAATTAATGAATTCTATGACAAAAAAGTCCTTGTCACCTCTTCGAAAAAAGAGCCAGGTTAATGAATTATTCTGTTAAAAAAGGTAGCCAAAAGCTATCAAGGAAAGCTAGTACTATATATACTTGAGTATAAGCTGACCCGAATATAAGCAGAGGTACCTAATTTTATCTATGAAAACTGGAAATATTTATTGACTTGAGTATAAGCCTAGGGTGGGATTCCAGAACATTTCAAATCATTCTGTTTCACCTAAATAACATTTATAAAATTGATAGGAAATACAGATTTTTATTTTGTTTCTTTAAGGGAAATATAGAATCTTCTGTAATCATATGGGTCAAACAAATAAAAATGGTTTACCACTCTGCATAATTTCCAATACACTGTCAAATTATTACTAAGTCTATATTACTATTATTCTTCTCACCCTTCCTAGTTCCTATCTCTTCTCACTTAT
>JANHGC010000950.1:151227-163568 GCA_027560395.1 Boaedon fuliginosus
GGAAGGCCAGTAGAGTGGGGATGGTCCTGATCTCAACAGGGAGCTGGTTCCAGAGGGTCGGCGCCGCCACAGAGAAGACCTTAGTTCTAAGCACACAACAAACATATCTAGATCAAAAGTGAAACTGAAATAGCTCAGAGATTTTCAGGAGCAACTTAGAGACATTAGTCTTTCATCCCCTTCTTTCTGAGTATTAGTAAAATATATATTTATCAGCTTGCTCCAGAAATCTGATCTTCACAAACATTGCCTCCTGGAGAACTAATACTAAGTAACTTGAAACTCAACAGTGGTTACTATTGTAAACATTAAAACTTCCTTTTAAAAAGCTCCAACTGTTAGCTAAACCTAAAAGATACTCATCAGGAGAGATAACAGAGCTTTTTTAATGCTTCCATTCACCAATGCATTCTTATTGTATTTTCATGTTAACTGTGTAACTTTATTGGTTCATACTATCTCTGGGCAATTGGCTCATTTAATGTTTATTCTATTTTTAAGCATATTGCTCTCATGTCACCCTTCTGTGGCATCTGTGATAGAAAATTTAGAAAGAAGGAGAAGAGCATTGAGACATGGCCCCAAGCTCAAAACTCCAATCGTGAGGTTAAGTCATCTATGGAAACACCCTAGACACCCAGCAGAGACAATTAGAGTGTATATATTTCCAAATACCCTCTAGCGAGCCACTGGAACTAGCTAATTAGAAACACATATACAGCCCACAGAGATTGTGATGTTGTACAACTTTTACCTCCATTGAAAGGAAAAACAATTATATTAGAAAATGTGCAGATACTTTTGGGGCAAGAAATCTAACAGGAACTCATTTGTCCGGATAAAGAATACTAGAAAGCTTCAGGCTAGTGATCTAGCTTAGGTGTTTTGCCACCACTGAATTGATTCATTGTGGAATCAACAGAAAAATATCCCAACATGATGTCCCTCACTAAGTATCCTGTTTCTATTGCCTCTGCTTCAGGTACTACAGTCATCATATTCTGCCCCCCAGGGTAGCAAGTTACAAAATCAAACGGATTTGACACACTTTAAGGCTGGTTTTGGGCAGGATTGAACAAGGTAGAAGACAAGACTTTGACAGTTGTTTCGCTAAGAATAATTTAAGGCTACTTACTCATGGACACTGAAAGTCACATAGTGGGGACATTATTGTCAGTGCATGTTTGTAACCTTGGTTAGAAACACATGGAAAAGGCCTTAGACTATACAGTATGTAGAAACAAAAAGCAAATTGGCAGTCTTAATATATTGAACTAGACACTGATTATCCCAGCGGTTGGTTGAAAATCATGCTTGAATTAGAGATGGAACAAATGTTATTTGGCTCCCTTACCTGTTGTTTATAGAAATTGATTTGGATGCTGCCAAAATCTAAAATTAGGACCTGTGAATGTAGGTTTCATTAGGGGGTCACCTTAATATTTTGCTTGTGGTTCCAGCATTCCTAGGGATATCCTGGTATGACAAAATATAAGACAAAGGCTATCAGTTGAAGTGGACATGTGGAGTTGGTATCTCCTTCATCAGTTTTTAGAAAGTGTCTGCTGTGCTTACCTCTATGGCAGAGGAATTTGCTTTATGTTCTTTAATATAATGCGAATAAAACCTTTGATTATATCATTAGTCTCTATAAGGGATGGTGGATTTCTAGGGAGAGGTATATTTAAAATAGTATGCTGATTCATCTCCTGCTCACTGAGGCAGATCAGGGACCGGTCTAGTTCAGATCACTCCAGAAATCTAAGTGCTGCTTTAGGAATAAGATTGAAAAAATAACCCCTATGACATCATGTGGTGTTACTTTTTCAATCAGCCTTAGATTTAAGAATTCTAATTTTTGCACAACCTTTATTTCATGCCATGCTCCCCACGTCTTTGAGGAACAACTGTCCTGGTCATAGACAATATTTCTTATTTTAGGGGCAAAGCATATAGCATTTGTACCTAGTATTGTAATGTCTGGCTCACTCGGGTGATATGCAACACACTGCCTTACTTGTTTGATGGTGTGTTTCCCCCCTCCCCAAGACACTTTCATAACAACTTCCACAGTGATTGCTGTTTCTTTCCATTTTCGGGTAATACGTGATAAATTTAATGGCATTGTAAATCTTGGTGGGAATAGCTTCAATTTAAAAGATCTCCTTTGCAACCTCTCTCCTTGCTCCAATTTTTCTATTTCTTAGTTGAGGAGAGATTTGCAGCAGGAAAACTTTGTTTATGGTGTGGTGACAGTTAGAGCTAGGACTATTTTTCACACACCCTTACATGGCCTCACCAACTAAAACTGGACACATTGGAGAACATTATCCAGACATAGCAACCCGTCTTTCTGCGAAGCGGTGGAGATGTTTAGTCATTTACCAGCCATTTAAACAAGCAAGCTAGAGTGACAAGCTGAGCTCCTGCTTTCCCTGTAGTAGCAGTGAAATAGTATGGCTTGGGGTCTTTGTTCTCTAGACACAAATCATAAAAAGAAATTCAGCTTCTCAAGTCCTTGCCTTTTTCCCACTATTAAAGCACTATAATTGTATTACAAGCACCCAGTATGCCGCCTGCATTCATTGTGTCATTTGAAAAACTACCATTGTAGTGGGATCTATGAACCCAAAGGGCATCAAGTATAGATCTTGCTTTAATCTCCTCCCACATACACAGACACACTCATCATATATTGCCTCCTTTTAGCTACTACTGAATCATCACTATCTTTCTTGTGCTATTTCTGTGGCCTGTTCCTGCATTTAAATTGCTCTCACTGTGACTCTATCATTTATGTCCCACAAGGTTTAGCCAAAGGAGAAGGGGTGAAAAAAGGGAGGGAGGAAACAAAAAGAAACATCTCTCAGCAAGAAATATGACTGTGCATAAATTAACATTTTAACAAATGTAGCGACTTTGGCTTTGGAACAGAGGAAATCCATAACAGCATAGAGATGAAAACATGCACACACAAACACACGCACTAAAATAGCTAAATTTCCCATGTTGGAGAAGGGAGTAGTTAAAAAACTCATAAAATAGATTTTATTGTTGCATAATGAAACTCACTGCCATCAAACGATTAGAAGCTTGTAACTCATCTTTACTATTAATAGGCGTTTAGATTTTGGGCCTCTTGCCATCAGTGGCTTAGATTTATCTAGCCTGCCTCAGTCTTAAAGCTTGAGCTGCTTCTGATTTAAAGAATGTAAATTTTGCTTCCCTGGAAAGCAAATAACAGCTGCATTTTAACACTTGTCATAACCTCCCCTTCCCCTCTAGCTAGCAAAGTGATAGGGTAGAGAAAGATGCATTTGTATTTTCTCTATTTCTTTTGGCCACTTGAAAGAAAATCCAGCAGCCTCCCTATGGCCGTGTCTTCTGCAGCGAGAACAATCACATATCTTACTGGCATGTAAATGAAATATGAAAATAATTCCTGCTCATTTGTGTGCTCCCACTGGGACTTATTTTGTTAGGAAGGTATTTGAATGAGTTTATAGAATGCCTTTTTTTTTGTTTCTTTGTTTTTGCTTAAGTCTGTGGTTCAAGATAAACCTTAACACCTTGAAATATGTTTCCAGGGATCCATTCTGCCTGTTTTGTACACAGAAGAGTTCATATCCAACTCAGCCTTATTAAACAGAAAGAACACGTTTCCTCTGGTCTCCCACTGAAAACAACATCTGGAAGGAAGAAAGGAGAGAGGAAGAATGGATGAGCTTGCCAACCATTGGATGTCACTGTTGCTCTATACCATTCTGCTGAAAGCACCTCCTTCTGCAAAAAAAAACAACACTTCTCCTGAGAGAATAGCAATGCAGATCAACCCGTAGTTAATGCCTTTTCATTCTAAATTGGCCTGAAAAGGAAGGCTTCCAATTGATTCTTTTCATCCTTCCAAGGAAGGAGACATTTGCCAGTGACTAGAAAAGGCAGGCAGTAGACACTGACAAGTAGATGAATATTGTAGAGAGGCAATGTGGCACTTTCTACTTTGCAAGGGGGTGAGGGGAAAAAAACTCAATTTGGGGATTTTGTTAATATTTTTCCAGATACAAACTTTTTTGGGTCTACAAGGATTTAACAAGGTTTATCCCTTGTCTCCCGTTTACTTTTACACCGTAATGGGTATGCCAGTATCATGTACTTTTCTAAATGGAAACGATAGCAATAGCACTTAGACTTATGTACCACTTCATAGTACTCTACAGCCCTCTCTAAGTGGTTCACAAAGTCAACACATTGCCCCCAATAATCTGGCTCCTCATTTTACTGACCTCAGAAGGCTGGAAGACTACCTTATGTTCAGCCCAGTATGAAATGGCCATTCTTTCCTCACTTTCTCTCCATTAAGGTGCAGTCCTGTGTAGGATATAAGCCCTTATGGATATAAGCCCTTATGAAGATCAAATACCTAGGACTGCAATTAAATTCTTTCAATCCCTTCATTGAAAATAGGACAAGTTGGTTTGACAGCTAAGGAGGTAGGGAGACAGCAATATCAGATGTGGTGTAACATTTCTGATACATAGGAATAATGATTTGGAGGAATTGAGAATCCATCCTCCAGTCTGGAAGCTAAAGCTCATTTGGGAAATGTTCAGGCACTTGTTGAGTGACAGGCTTCAGGGAACAGTTTTGCTAACTATCAGCCTGTTGTCAACCAGCACTGAACTCTGCAAGCCTCCAGGATTAGAGCTTCAGTGAAAGGAACAAGCTTCCTTGTCTACAGCTAAATCTAACCTTTCCTAGGATATTTCCAAACCTACTGCTGAAGGTCAAACTATGTGAGAAGGCACAGATCAATGATTTTGACAAATAGCAGCTGCCACGGTTCTACCAAAAGCCAATTGCACCCCTAAGGAAACACTTATGCACACAGACAATGTTCCTGAAGTCAGTAATGTACAAGGTTTTGTGTATGTGTGTGTATTTTCTGTTTCCAGGCTATTTGCCTTTTAATGACTTGGAATGGGCAGTATTCCTAAAAGTGGGTAGGATGGGGAAAATGTAAAACTTTATAAGATATCCCAAAGGTGCTTTTTGATAAGAGGCAACTGAACCTTTCATGTTTTTTCTTAAAAGTGTTTCACTTCTCATCCAAGAAACTTCCTCAGTTCAGAATGAGGAACTTCTTGGATAACAAGCAAAATGTCTTCAGGGGGAAAAAAAACAAAGAAATTCCAGTTGCCTCTTGAAAAAGAACCTTTGGGACAACCATGGTTTGGATGACTGAGAATCTCCATAGACATTTAACCACTTTACAGGATAGGCTTCTCTAACTGGATTCCTTCCATATGTGAGGATTTAACTCCCAAAATTCCACAGCCAATATGGCCATGTCATTATTGAGCATTCTGGTAGTTAACGTTTCATATTCCCCTGAAAATGTGGATTACCACCACTCAGTTGTTGTTCAGAATAGTTGTGAAGACCCAGTTCTTACCCAGTTTTTCAGTCAAGAAGAAGACCCCTCACTTAAGATGCCTGCCTCCTTTTGCCCTTGGTCTTTTTTATGAAGTATTGTGAGCTACCTAGAATCTTAGAAAAACAAGTGACATGCAAGTTTAAAAATTATTACTATTATTCTTATATATTTATTTCCTTTTCCCAAAGCTAAGATCTTTCTAGATGATTTATTTAGCATATCTCACAGTAAGCAGATATACTGTTCCATGTTATTTTGTTACTGCAATAAGTTTGTTGTTAGTTCAAGTAAAATTATTATGGAATGTGTTTTAAATAAGAATATCTGAAGCTGGAGAAAAGTTTTTCAAAAGGAGGGTGGATATTATTAGAGTGCTTTTCTAAGAAGTCAGTAAATGTATATATGTACTGGTTATTATTATTATCTGTTTTATTAATTAAACATGAAACTCAGTCAACTGAACACAAATACCAGTGACTGGTGCTAATGGTTGATATGGTTTGCTGCCAGCTTCTAGGTATTAACCAGGTATCTTCTTAAAATATACGATGTTCCGAGTAGCACAGTTTTTTGCAGTCCCGCTGGGGATATTGCAGGAAGCTGCAATTTCTTGATCTGTTTTTCTAAAATTCTTGGACAAGTGCCCTGATGACAATCATTATTACATGTTTCATCCATAACCATGTAGTTCTGATGGCCAGGTTGCAATATTTCATGATTTTTTTTCCGTTCTTTTTCTTCAACTCTGGCGTCTCCTGGTACAGTGATATCAATAAATTGTACACTTTGGCCCTCCACAACCATTATATCTGGCATGTTGTGTTCCAAATGGTGATCCATCTGTATTCAAAAGTCCCACAAGATCGTCACCATCTCATTTTTGACAACTTTTCCCACTTTATGTTCCCATGACTTTTTGGATACAGGTACATATTTTTTACACAATAACCAGTGGATTAATTTAACAACCCGATCATGTCTAGCTTTGTAGTCAGTTTGTGTGATTTTGCTTCACTCACATATTAAGTGTGAAACAGTTTTGACTTTGTCATTGCAAAGTCAGCAGTTCGGATTGTCAGTAGATTTATGTATCTTAGCTTTTATGGCTATAGTGTATAGTGCTTGTTCTTGAGCAGCAAGTATTAAACCTTCTGTTTCTTTCTTGATGGTTCCTATCTTAAGCCATGCCCATGTCAAGTTGTTAACACATTTTCCTTCAATGTTTTTCAAGTGCTGCAAAGATTTAGTTTTCTATCTATTTAATCCTCATCCAGCAGTTTTTCCCTATATTCTGCCTTGTTTCTGTTGTTTTTATGATGTTCTCCATTTTCACAGCCTGCAGCAATTTTTCTGTACTTTGGTTCACATAATCATTCAAACTTAATTTTTTTTCTTCTACAGTTTGATGGATTTGCAATAGCCCTCTGCCCGCTATTTTTCTTGGCAGGTACAACCTGTTGATGTCACTTCATGGATGTAAAGTGTGGTACATATTTAAAAGTTTACGCATTTTCCTGTCCAGGTTTTCCAGTTCAGTCACAGTTCAGTTCATGATTCCAGCTGGGTACCTTATACTGGAACTGCCCATATATTAATGGCTTGAATTATGTTTCTAGCATTCAGCTTTTATTTTAATATTTTGCGGAATCTCCTGATGTATTCATTTTGCGTTGACTCTTTGACTTTTCCATTCAATATATTATCTGCTTCCAATATGCCCAGGGATTTTTAACCATAATCTTTTGCTAGTGCTTTTATGATGTTTCCATGTCCCAATTCTACTCCATTTTTTGCTGCATGGATAGTATAGCACATTTTTCAAGTCCAAAGTTCATTTTGATATAACTGCTGACCAATTGGACTGTGTTGAGTATTGATTCAAGTCCAGTGAGGCTTTTTGCCTAACCCTAACCCTTTGGAAGATTCCCCATCTGATGTTGACTTCACCACTGTTATCCCCATTTGCTGTTAAAACTGTTTTCCATTTTTGCATATTTGCTTTAAAAAATGTACAAATATTTTTGCTGATCCCAAAGTTTTTCAGACAGACGTTAATGGGGTAAATGTCAAATGCCTTCTTGTAGTCTATCTATGCCATATTTAATTTGTTCTTCATTTTGCATTTTTAGTACCATTTTGTCAATGAGTAGCTGATCTTTTGTTCCTCTTGATTTTTTGTAATTTCCTTTTTGTTCTACTGGGTACAAACTGTTTTCCATCAGATGATTGAATATTGAATTTGCCAGTACTCTTGTAAAAAGTTTGAATGTTGTTGGCAGACAAGTAATTGGGTGATAGTTGCTTGGTTCTGTGACCTTTTCTGGATCTTTCATTATCAAGTATGTTCAGCCAGCTGTTAACCATTCTTCGCTTGTTGCATTTTGAAGCATTTCATCTTCCGCATGGGTGGCCATGTGGTGATGGAGACTGGTCAGGAATTTTAGCCAGTATCCATGCAGTTCGTCCAGGCCAGGTGTGTCCAGTTCTTGACCTTCTTTACTTGTCCTGCAACCATATCAGTTGTTATTACAATATTCTCCATTTTGTTTTGTGTTATTTGTTTTAAAATATCTTTGATCCAGGAGGCAGTTTTATCATGTTCCAAAAATACTCAAAAACAATCATAATCATCATCATCATTAGTAGTAGTAGTGGTATTAATATTAATATTAATATTATTACTATGCTGTAATTGATCAAAAAGCTAGGACTGAGATTCTCTGGTCATCTGGTTAGTTTTTATGGTATTATCTAATTCTGTTTTATCATTTTGTTTTAGCAATTGGTTATTTTTAATCTCTATCTCACACACAAATAATTAAAATCCCATATAGATTTTAGAATAGTAAATTACTACCAGGTCAGAAGAAAAATGGACTCAGGTTACTTCAAGAATGCAATGTGAAGAATATCTTATTTAATTAGTGATGGACTATTTAATAATTAAGCTAAAATTTATGAATTTTTATTTAGGCATAAGTCTAATTGAGCTCAGTGGGCCTTTTATTTGAATAGACAAACACAGAATCACCGTATTACTGTTTCACTAAAAATAAACCCTTTGTCTTCACCATATCCATATTTCTCCTCTCATTTGACCACTCTGCTCTTTCACCTTATTTTTTTTCCAGTTCTATACATAAGCACATAATATCTTGCAATTTGCTATTAAGTTGTGTTTGTATATGTGTGTGTATGTGTGTGTATATGTGCTTTCCCTTCTGTGGCTACTAGCATAATTGTCCTTAAAAGTGTCAAATAAGCCATTGCTGGGTCTAACTATGTATGTATTTGTGAACAACAGGGAATCTGCACATTATGGAATACATGCTGAGTGTGAAATGATCAGGAACATTTGGTGGTTCAGTAAAAGTAGCAGAGGAGCACTCTGAAAAATTAATATGTTGAAACCATTTTACTTATGAAACATGATTGTGATGGAGTCAGAAATGGTGTGTTCTGTTTTATTTGGCTTGGACTGAGGTTTCTTTCTTTTTGTAATTGCCTGCCTGCCTAATGTGTTTTAGCTACCACTGGTATAGGTAAAATGCTCATTTCATTGTGCTTATATTTTGTCAGTATCTTCTACCTGGAAGCCTCAGCCAGCAAGTTACACAAATGTGATAGATAATGAACAGCATAGATCCTTATGGTATATTCAGATCAAGTGTAGTTATAGTGAATAGGAATTGTATTGAAAGAAGGGCATAGATGTTCATGTTCCCCTCAAATGGTTGGAATCTTAAAGTAGTCAAATAGTGAATTGACTACATCATTTGCTCTTACTGTATTTCAGTTCAAAATTTTGTGTCATAAACAAGTCTGTGATAGTTCCTATGTTCAAAGTCCACTGAAGATTCTATATAGTTTTATATTAAACATCACATTTCTGTCCTTTTCATACTGACTCCATGATTTTAATAAGACTATAGTAATGAAATATTTTCAGAGACCAGTGGAACAAGCCCAAGATCTATCTTTTGTAGCTGTTAACTCCTCAAGTACAATGAATTCTCTGTTGGATGGATAATTACTTAAAAGTTCATCATATCTGCAACTGTATGAGTTTCCTTTATAACTCATATAGAAAATGGGAGAGGATATTCAACACTAATTTCACAATAGGAAGTCCTAAATTTTGCATATGACACAGGGCCTACTGATTGATATGAGCCCCAAAGCAAAACAAAATCTCTGCTATTTTGAAAAACAAATATGAAGAACATAACTCCAGTTAAGTGGATTTGTGTGTGTATGGAAGCAGGTAAGAGGCCAAAAAAGGAAAGAGGTTATGTCCATCACAATAAAATTTGAGTACATGTGTAAAATGACAAAACCTGACTATCCTAAAAATGATCACAGTAAGCAAATATAATCAAGATCTATTTATATAGCTGAATGAATTTATAATCATTTTATGGATAATTTCCTAAATTGACCTTAGCCACATCTATGTTCTTCTTCCCTCTTTTTCTATGCTAGTAAAAATTATTTGTGTAAATGCTTTGAACTAATGCAGGGGTGTCAAACTCAAGGCCCAAGGGCCAGATCCTGCCTGTGGGGTGCTTAGATCCAGCCCACGAGGCTGGCCTGGAAACAGCAAAGGACTAGCCTGTTCTGTCTCCCCACTTCAATTCACAATAAACACACACACACAAGCACCACCAGTAAGAGTTAACTGCTCAAACCTCTAATTGCTGGCAGATAAGAAAATTTGGCAGTAAAATACAAACAGCAGCCCCGTTTCTCAACGAAAAGATAACAAAGCAAACTAATGCCAAAGAATGCCAAAGAATTCATCAAAGTCCAGTCCAAGATCCAACAATCAGTCCATAAATCCAAAAGTCCAGGGAATATCCAAAAGAGGTGGTCAAAATCCAGTCCAGAATCACGAGCAAGGTTTACAAACAGGTATCAAGACATGACTGATAAGTTAAACTTTGTTCATCATAAACTTTGGCAATCAGCCATAATCACTTATAAACCCTATTGGGTGTGGCTTGATGACTCAGCTATTCCCTGGTCCTCCTACTTCTCCTAAGTTGTTGCACACATCTGTTCCTGTGATGCTGTCTCGGATCAAGCCAGATTTCCTCATCGCTACTTTCCTGGCTACTCTCATGTTGCTCCTGTTGGTCTTCCGATGGGAGCTGAGGCACTGCCAGGGAGGAGGGACCTGGAGAGGGAGACCTTGCCCGATCTTCCCCCTCATCCTCAGAGTCCTCTTCCTGCGGTGGAGCAGGCTCAGGGATTGGGGCCACAACACGGCCCATGGTCTGGATGCATCATGCACTGGCCATGCCCATGCCTGGTTTAGCGAAGGAGGAAAAAGTCCCAATACATCATGTGACCCCACTGTGGTGCCATGAGTTTGACATCCCTGCTTTAAGAAAAGCACAATAGAACCTTTCTTTTCTCTTTTAAATCAATTGGAAGACATGGAGTTGGGATAACTACTTTCTTTTAGATTTGGGACAACTACCTTCTATTTCAGAAGTCAGCGGTTTTGTTCTTATAGATTAAGGTAAATATAATTTGTTCAACTAGAAAAGTAAAATATTTTTAAAGGAACTGATCAATATAGAGTTTTTAAAGCATAGTAGAATCCTCAGATGGGAAAATTTTAGAGTGTAGCATGTGTTGACTTTTTAAAGATGTCATTTAATTAAATTAAGCCAAAGGTCTCTTTTAAAGATTTGAATCAAAACACAGCCAGCACAGTTTAACCCCAGACATTAGAGGGGAAGGAAAGCACAATTTTCTTTCATGAAGAATACCTTTTATTTATTTTACTTTCTGCTTGGAATTATCACAAGCACACAAGTCATTTTGGAAGTGAGTGGTGTACTCATTTTTTTAAAGAAATCTTAAGCCTTGTCCATTTGATTTAGTGCTGGTATTTGACTATCTCGTGCACATTATTTAGCAGTATTGTATTAAGTTTGCCTTTGAGCATCTGTTGTTTGCATATGAAGAATACA
Source organism: Boaedon fuliginosus (assembly GCA_027560395.1). Lineage (NCBI taxonomy): Eukaryota > Metazoa > Chordata > Lepidosauria > Squamata > Lamprophiidae > Boaedon > Boaedon fuliginosus. Next base: position 162,643 of record JANHGC010000950.1, read on the forward strand.
CCCCTAGTCTATTATTATGTTGCTACCATATTTTTATTTTTCTACTTGTGGGGTGGGTTTTTTAAAAACCTTGGGTTCCCTTGGCAAAGGCAGTTATGGCTGATAAAAGCTGTAGTTTATCAACATCTGGAGAAAAGCAAAGATTTGCAAATGGGGTAGGTTTCTTTTTTTTCATTCAGTTGTGTCTGACTCTTGGACTGTCTGGACAAGTCCCTGCAGTTTTCAAAAGTGCCATTGTTTTCCTCGTAAGGCTAAGAGAAAACAACTAGCCCAAGTTCACCCAGCTGATTTTGTGCATAAATCCGGATTAGAACTCATGGTTTCCTGGTTTTTAGTTTGATGCCTTAACCATTGCACCAAACTGGATCCCTAAATAGAGTAATAAATGTTGCTAAACAATCTGAAAAAAAATTGTGCAGACCTCAAAGATATATCTGAGCAAATTTCAACATAACTTCTCCAGTTTACCTAACTTGATTTTGGTCGAAGAAACTATGCTTGGCACCTACCCCACTTGTGGTTCTAAACTTTCCACTACACCACCCCTACAATAAATTCATTTTATGGTATATTGTCTTTCCTTCCCACTGATTTTGCATTGCTCTTCTCAGCATCTGGTGTTCCATTCATCTGACTCCAGAAGATCCCTTTATCTTCTCCTGTAACACCACAACCACTGACTTGTCATGTAATGCAGCTACTTTTCCAATATGCTACCTATAAGGCACTGCTAATGGAGCTCACTCTCCTCAAAATCTCTATTGTTCTCTGAGGAGCCAGTCAGTATGATTTCCCCCTGTATGCAGTTGAGTTCAGTGTGGTTTCTTAAAATTCATTGTCCATATCATATCCTTTATTTATTTATTTATTTATTTATTTATTTATTTATTTATTTATTTATTTATTTATTCATTCATTCATTCATT